>RPOG01002519.1:0-90627 GCA_008086565.1 Thalassoma bifasciatum
TGCATGTGTGCTTAATTATGATTAAAATACTATCATCACAATTATCACTTGAAAATCTGCAACCACATGTTCGGACAGACTTTAAATGTGTGGGAAGCACTTTTTCTAATTGGACAGCCATGTCAGATGGCAGCGTATCAAGGCAGCTCTCTAAACCTCTGTCAACAACTGCACTGCTGACATGGCATCTGGACCGTACGTGCCGGCAACGGCAGGACAAGGTCACTTTGGATAATCATTCAGGGAGGTTCAAATATGTTTGTATTTCAGACAGTGCCAAAGGTAGAGCTGCTTTTTTGAGTGGAAAGACTATGAATCATTAAACAATCATTGCACTTCTGTAGTTTACAATTTGATCACAGAGAGGATCCTTATCTTTGGGTATTAAGAAGATAAACAGTTGTGCCTAAAAGTTTACCCCCCCTCCAGCAGAATTTTCTGATTTTTTGGCCTTTTCTCAGAAAATATGAATGATAACACAAAAACCTTTCGGTCACTCATGGTTAGAGGTTGGGTGAAGACATTTATTAACAAACAACTGTGTTTATTCTTTTTTGTTGTGGAGGGAAGGAGATGTGTCAGACTTAAAGGATTTGTCATCGTTTCATTTTGCCAGCGGCGATAAAATTTGCTCGTCAAGTTTCTTAATATTAGAATAATGTCGTAATACAAGAAAGAATTTTGAGGTATTTCTAGGTTAATTGAAGTTAGATATTTTAACTTGTTTGGAAAGTCTTGACCAAGCGGCAACCTCCGGTCTGAAAAAATGTGACAACACGGAAGTGCTAAAAAGCTGCTGTTCCTCCAGTGACCGCTTGAGGCTGGCTCCAGAAGCACCGGAAGTCACGTACACATGAACAGGAAAAAGGCCGTTTTCAGAGCTGAAATCAGCGTATTTAAAGCCTGGTACAAACTCTGTCTCCTGTCTGTATCGCTTATTTTGCGAGCGGCACACACTGTGAGGGAGGTAAATTGTTTTCTAACTCGGCCGTTTGGAAGATATTAGGATTGAGAGCTTGCCCAATCAGAGCCACAGCTTGGATCACGTGACTGACAGGCGCACAATAGCTGTGAGTTTGGGCACTCGTCACTCGTCCCAATTCCAATATGGCCGCGCCCGCCGTTTAGCCTCAAAACGGAGCTGCAGTAACAGACATATGACGTCACGGAGACTGCGTCCATGTTTTACAGTCTATGGTCTTGACAAGCCAAATTTTTCTTGTTCTGTTGGCAGATACAGTTGTGCTTAAAAGTTTACACCCCCTCCAGCAGAATTTTTTTATTTTTTGGCCTTTTCTCAGAAAATATGAATGATACCACAAAATCCTTTCTGTCACTCATGATTGGTGGTTGGGTTAAGACATTTATTAACAAACAACTTTGTTTACTCTTTTTAAATCATAATGACAACAGAAACTTCAAAAATGACCCTGTTGATTTTTTTATACACACACTGATTACCAGCAAACAGATCAAAGGTGAGGATGGTTACCTTTAGTAGACATTCTCACACATTTGTGTTAACTTTTGTGCATTTATCAGGACAAAACCACTAGAGTTGTGTAAACTTCTTAACAGGGTCGTTTTTTAATTTTCTGTTGTCATGATTTAAGAAGAGTAAACTTTTTTTTTTCAATAAATGTCTTCACCCAACCTCTAACCATGAGTGATAAAAAGGTTTTTGTGTTAACATTCATATTTTCTGAGAAAAGGCCAAAAAATCTAAAATTCTGCTGGAGGGTGTGTAAACTTTTGGGCACAACTGTATTTTAGGTAAAATGTACTAAAAATGTGAAGCAAAGAAAGAAGAAAATGCTCCATTAGTCAGCAATAACACCACTTCCACTCTATTCTACATCAGATAACTAAGAAAAACCACAGTTCATATACACTACTTCCTGACTTAATGGCTGTCTTATCTCAAAGTACCTCCTAAACATATGATTAACTGTAATATAAAAATCCAATAAAAACATCACATTCTCCTTTGAGAACCTGTTACCATCACAGTTCATCATAGAGGCCAAATATGAGAAGAATTCTGGTGTAAGCAGTGATTCAGAACAGGATTGCATAAGCATCTGAAGAGCAAGTGGGTGGAGAGGAACAAGCAGAGAGCAAGACACTGTTACAAGAGAAACAGCAATGCTACTATTACCTCAAGCTGCAGATCACAGATGATTACTCAGTTGTAAATTTCAATGTAATTTACACCTAAAACAAGGTGGTGGAGGATTTTGAACGTTATCGTCTTTATTTTCAAGATGGCTGAGAGGATGATGACAGCTAACCAGAGAGAAACTCAAACAGAATATTTGTTGGTCCATTAGATATTTTCAACACTACAAGTGGTGACTGGCTTATACCGCCACTAGCAACAGATACTAGTTTGGCATTTGACAGTGTCACAAGTTAATTGTAATTTCCAAGACAGTTTTGTTGGCATTCATCTACTAACTAATACTGGGATTATTTATTTATTTATGCTAATTTGATGTATGTTTGAGTTAAAAGTGTAATTTCAGGAAGGTAACGCCAGGTAACGGTTATAGCTAAGTGGTAGATGATTATGAATGTTAGCTGTAGACAAATGGTAGCCTACTTCTATTCAACTTTTTTTTTTTGTTCCAAGACACGGTAAAGCAGTTAGTCTATATAGTTAGAATGTTTTTGATTTGTCTCTATATGCGTAATTTCTGAAACACCGAAGTGCAAATTAACTTGCACTTAAGTACTCAAAGCACTGTGATTAAAAAAAAGCCAGGATGCCAAGATTTAACTGAGAATCCTACGAAAAAAATAGTCAGTATTCTGAGTTTAAGGTCGGCTAATTACATGTGACACCTTGACTGTAAGACAAAAAATTCCTTAGAATTCTGAAAAAAAAAAAGTCAGAATTCTGATTTTTTTTTTTGCAGAATTTTAAGGGATTCTTTCCTCTTACAGTCAAGGTGTCACTTTCACTTATGGTGCATGTAATTAGCCAACCTTAAACTCAGAATACTGACTATTTACATGGGACTCTCAATTTAATCTCCGGATCCTAGCTTTTTTTTCTTGGGAATCTGATTTTTATCACTGTACTTTGAGTTTTCTCACAAGATTTTCACTTAAATCTTAGGATTCTGACTTAAATCTCCAGGTTCTTACTTTTTTCTGAGATTCTGACTTGTATCTCAGAATTTTTGGTTTTCCCTCAGGATTCTGTTTTGTTTTTTTTTTTTGTTTTTTTTTTTGCAAGATACTAACTTGAAAATCAGAATTCTGACATTTTATTCACAGAATCAGGGCTTTAATCTCAAAATTTGTTTTATTTTCTCAGAATTCTGACTTTTTTTGTGCAGAATCCTGACTTTTATCTCAGAATTTAATTTTTTTCTCAGAATTCTGACTTTTTTTGCAGAATCCTGACTTGACTTACCTGTAGATAGACTTTTTTGGGGGTTAGTTTAAACATTTAGGGCACTGGAAACCTTACTAGGATTAGTTGTATTAAAAAAAAAAGCTTCTGCTGAGTTCTTTGTGCGACCTGTCTGTTTGTGCCTTTTTTGATAGTCTTGATATCCAAGATTTTGATGTGCAGCTTTTGTTTAGTCGGGAATCCGTTGTAATCGCAGTATACGCTCTTTAAAAATGAACACAATCAAGTCTGTGGGTTTCGGGTGGGATGGCAGGTGGGTCTCCTTTCTTTTCTCTCAGTTAATGTAAATTTTAAAGAGATTTGTTGCCACAGCTGTGTGATTTGTGACTGTATTGAAAAGCTGAAAAGCAAACATTTATATTTTTTGCATTACCCTTTTTTCTTGAGCCTTCTTGTTTTGCAGAATCCTGACTTGAAAAATCAAAATTCAATGTTTTTTTTCTTTTTTGCAGAATCCTGACTTAAATCTCAGGATTTATTTTTCTGAATCCTGACTTTTTTTGAGGAATCCTGACTTTAATGCCTTTTTTTTTTTTCTCAGTATTCTGACTCTTTTTTTGTAGAATCTTGACTTGAATGCCAGAATTTTTTTTTCTCAGAATTTTTACTTTTTTTTTAATTTGTGCAGAATCCTGACTTTAATCTCAGAATTTAATTTTTTTCTCAGAATTCTGACCTTTTTTTTTGCAGAATCCAGACTTGAAAAATCAAAATTCAATGTTTTTTTTCTTTTTTTGCAGAATCCTGACTTAAATCTCAGGATTTATTTTTCTGAATCCTGACTTTTTTATTAGGAATCCTGACTTTAATGCCAATTTTTTTTTTTTTGCTCAGAATTCTGACTCTTTTTTTGTAGAATCTTGACTTTAATGCCAGAATTTTTTTATTTTTTCTCAGAATTTTTACTTTTTTTTTTTTTTTTTTAATAATCCTGACTTTAATCTCAGAATAAACTTTATTAAAATAATTTTTAAAAAATCATTGGACCTTAATTTTATTCAAGTGGCCCTATTCCTCTTTCGTAGAAATGGCTGCCGTTTGAATATGATTAATTTAGCAACGCAGAAAATCGATTAATCGGTCAGGTAGATGTCTGATATATCAGAAAGAATACTTTATTTTTCTTGGGTATAGAAATGAATGTGTTGAAATAATTGTTATAGTCTGAGAGGATCAACTTCATGTGTCACTACATGTTGACAGGCTTCAGTGATGTGTTGCGTTCACGTCCTCTGCTCCGTTACCAGGCAGCTAAAGCCTTCAGGAGGAAATGACACAATTCCTGCTGGAACTGTAGCTCTGTCGAGGGGCTTTTAATGCAAACCAGATGTCTGCTTCTCTACGGGGAACAATGAGGGGACATTAAAGCTGTTTGTTTCCACAAACTGGGGGAATGTTAAGCTTTTAGATAAACATGAGTCATTTTACAGACAGACTAAAAATACGAAAAGTGAGAGGCAAAACACGCGGGTAGTTTACGTTCATCCCACTGTACCGAGCTGTGGCTGATACTTCACGTTTTCCTGTTTTTAGCGAATATTCTGGAGCTGACTCCTCGGTATAACAACACTATACTTACCACGTAACTGCAAGTCACTGTGGCCAATAAAGGGCTTAAACCTCTTCAGGATATCTGCATTTTTCACTCTGCCTGAATTTCCTCCGGTGGAGTAGAAATAATCCAGCAGCGCGTCTTCACTCACATCACTCATCTTTCTCAGAAAAACTATTTTCTAGCGATTAGGATGATATTTGAAGATGTTTTTCTAATCCCCTGATTATTTTTCACTCAGCCATACCGCAGTCCTCTTGGCTAATTTGTTATAGTACATGTCTAAACTTCACTCCACCCAGAGCAGAGGAGCTGACCAGTCTGCGCCTCCTCCTGTTAACCCTTTAAAGACACCACAGCATCTTATTCATCCTCTTACTGCAGACTCTGCATCAGCCTCAGGATGGAGTCATGTTCGATACTCCTCATTCTCTTTCTGATCTGATACTGTATAAAACATAGGCTGATATCAGCGATACTGATGCAGATACTTCTCCTTACCATTTTTCTACAAAAATCTCAGAACATATCTTGGCTGTTTGTGGAGCGTTTACTGAACTAGGGTGACCATATTCTGTTTCTCTGAAAAGAGGACTCTCACCCCACCCACCCCACACACACACATTTTTAGGGGTTTTGCATGGGTCAGGGGGCTTTCTGTGCTTCTAACTCAGTTAAACAAATATTCTGAATTCCCCAGAAAGAACACTTTACCTGGATATACTGAAAAATAGCCCAAAACAGTTCTGTAGCAACACAAGTATTCAGATGTTTAACAAAATAAGAAATAATCACCTCTCTTAAGTCTGACACTTAGACCTTATTTAGGAAAAGTGAGGTAGAGAACCATTCTTCAAAATAACCTCCCAATTATCAATTACGTAAAAATAGAAATAATGCCTCAAAATATTAAACAAAAAGAAAAAAGAGAGGTAGCCTATTCTTCAATGTTTTGTTGTGGTGATATGGGCTTGCAGATCGTTGTAACCATTATTAGTCACAGAGACATAAGTTCCAGCTTTGCAGACTGTACATTCTGCCTCCCATTTGTCACGACCCGGACGAAAACAGGGGAACTTTTTTCGCATGTCATCAGTGAAATGACATTTGCGTTTCAGCATTTTCTTTCTGTTCTATCTGGCAGTGTGCCTACCTGCCTGTCAGCCTGCGAGTGAGTGAGTGAGAGTGGAGCGCCTCTGTACTGATTTTTGAACGAATTAATACATGTTCCGGGGTTCAGCTCAAACTCCACCTCTCAGAGCGTGTTCCTAAAGGAACCCTTCAACGTGAATGATAAATACACTGTTCTGTGACGCGCTCAACCTAGGCAAGCTCAAAAACCTGGACATTTGAAGGATTTTATAAACCCCAACCAGACAGGCCGGACAGCCTCTTAAAAGAGGACATGTCCGGGCAAAAGAGGACGTATGGTCACCCTAACTGAACTGACTGACTGACTAAGCAGGATGAAACTGTGCCTATGCATTATTTCACTCTGCACTTCCGCATTCATTCATTCCGTGCATACACTTTGCGTGCATACGCTTTTTGCGCTTATACTTTTCGTACTTATACTTTTCACACGCCCTCATTTTGCACTTGTGCATTCATTCATTCCGCGCTGACGCATTCCGCTCCATGCTTTTTGTGCTTCACTTTCTGCGATACTCATTTTGCACCTACTCATTTTGTGCTACACATTCTGCACTTACATGTTCATTTTGCACTTATGCATTCATTCATTCTGCCTTTACACATTCCACGCAACTCAATTTGCGCTTCACATTTTGCGCTACACATTTTGTGCTACACATTTTTTGCTACACATTTTGTGCTACACATTTTGCGCTATGCATTTTGTGCTATGTATTTTGCACTTACAAATTCCGCACTTACAGATTGATTTTGCACTCATGCATTCATTCATTCCAGGCTTACATGTTCCGGGCTACTCATTTTGCGCTACGCATTTTGCGCTTCACATTTTGCGCTGTGCATTTTGCACTACACATTTTTTGCTACACATTTTGTGCTACACATTTTGCGCTATGCATTTTGTGCTATGTATTTTGCACTTACAAATTCCGCACTTACAGATTGATTTTGCACTCATGCATTCATTCATTCCAGGCTTACATATTCCGGGCTACTCATTTTGCGCTACGCATTTTGCGCTTCACATTTTGCGCTATGCATTTTGCACTACACATTTTTTGCTACACATTTTGTGCTACACATTTTGCGCTATGCATTTTGTGCTATGTATTTTGCACTTACAAATTCCGCACTTACAGATTGATTTTGCACTCATGCATTCTTTCATTCCAGGCTTACATATTCCGGGCTTCTCATTTTGCGCTACGCATATTGCGCTACACATTTTGCGCTACACATTTTGTGCTACACATTTTGCACTACACATTTTGTGCTACACATTTTGCACTTACAAATTCTGCACTTACTGATTCATTTTGTCCTTATGCATTCATTCATTGCAGGCTTACGCATCCCATCGTACGCATTTTGTGTTATGCATTTTGAGCTACACATTCTGCACTACACATATTGTGCTACGCATTTAGCACTTGTGCATTTTGCAATTACGGATTCCACACTTGCTGATTCTGCACTTGCGGATTCTTCCCTTACAGATTCCATACACACATTCATTCTACACTAACGTATTCCATACATACGCATTCTGCACTTAAGTAGGTAGAAGAAAAAGTAGCTCTTAGCTCTGATTTAGGCAAAATCTCAATTTTTAGTTACTTTCCTGTGTTCCCCTTTTTGATAAACATTACATCAAATATCTTAAGTATCTAAAGTAGCAATAGTATCGATATTTTGATTTGAGAACTGATTTTAGAGAATAAAGATCAGGTATCAGGGGTATCGATATTACAGTATCGATCCTCGCATCACTATCAGGATGGGGCTGCAGCTTTCACCAAGCTTGTTTATATTCCTCTTACTGTGCACAACAATGCACAACGTAAACCGGTGATAGAGGGGTTTTTCTATGAAAAGAGTTACTTTCCTGTCCCTGCATTATTCCCCATGAAAAACGCTCCAAGTGTTAGACAGTAACACAAAATATAAATGTTTTTTTTAGAATTGAAGTGTGTCATTGTTATTAAACCATACATGAGCCAGTGTTACAGCACAAATATTTCTTATAGAGTACTGTAAGTGCAGTGAATTTGGCAAATCCCTAAGGTAAGGATTTTAGCAAACAGTGAACTCTGTTGTTAACGCTGACAAAAGTTGCATTGTTATGAATAACAATAGTCCTGAGGTTCATGTGGGTGAAACATGTTTGACAGCTGTGTTTCACGGTCCAGAAAAACTAACCACACCCTGCTGAGATAATACACCGCCTTTGAAGGGTTTCATAAATGTGAACTCCTCAACCATAACTATACAAAGCTTTGGCTGAAAAAAGAAAGTCTCCAAAAAGGATATTGTTTTGTGAGCATATTTAGACTCTAACAACTGATACAAGAAATTTAACTGTTGCGTTATTGTAAGAAACAGTGTAAAAACAGCCCTGTACAGCTCTTATTCATTAGAGGGAATTTTGGACAGGTTGAGGCTGCCTCAGCCTTTTTCTGCTTAACCGTGACGCAAAACCGCTGGAAATAAAAAGAAGAGAACATTGCTGAATGTTCTTCTTCCACAAATTTCCCTGCTGGATATTTTTCATACTCTCTCTGCTCTTACATTCAGGATGTATTTACTTGTGCTGTTTGTTTGCAGAGCAAGCAAGTCAGAGGATGCGCTTTGTGGTTCCTCTGGGTCACCAGCTTTATAATATTGACCTTTGTGCAGGAATAACACATTTTTGCGCTGAACAACATAGTTGAGGAAGCTAAAACTTGGCAAAATTTCCCCATAAAACTGTAAAAAATTTTACTTGTTGGTGTCTTAAATCTACCACAAACATGAACCACAACACCACACAAGCATTTAAACAGATACACAACACATTTCTTGTGTAACCAGCTACATGTAAAAATTTTAGCGCATGAGGTTACAGTCGAGTGCCATCAGAGTTCAGTATTCAATTGTTATAGGTGTTTCTGAATGAAGTGCATGTGTTAAACTTTACATGTAAAGCCACATTTGAATCGGACATAAAGCCCCCCCCCCCCCCCCCCCCCCCCCCCCCCCCCCCCCCCCCCCCCCCCCCCCCCCCCCCCCCAGCTCTGATAACCCTGGAGGTCCAGTCAGTTCAGGTATTAGACACAGAACACATTGTCAGATTAATTGTGTGATTGTTCAGTAAATATTAAATGTACCAGACTTACATGTTAATCCCTCTGTTGCTCCTCTCTGAACGAGGTTTCCATTTAATTTAAAAAATGGGTGATTTGTGTTTCATGTTTTAGGCTGCGGCCCCGAGAACACAATATTGTAATTACTGTAAGCTCCTTACACGCTGATACAATTATTGAGGTGAGGACTCGGTGTGGTGGCGTGAAAGTGGGACCTTATGCTCCTTCAATTTAGAAAACAACACAACTTTTACCGGGATAAAGACATTTGATCCTCTGACATATGCCACGTCTTTGTGGAATGAATTCATGTCAGAGGGCAGCTGGTAATTCATTATCACCTTTCTACTGTCTGTCTGACTGACTGACTGACTGACTGTGGGGGGGCTATGAACAGGGACCCTTCTTCTTCTTAAAGCATCAATAAATACTTAAAAGCAAACTGCAGTAAAAGAACCAAATTCCTATTAAATTTATCTATTCTAAATCAACATTTTTATTTCGTTTGATGAGAAACACAGAAATATATTTCAGCTTAACTTTGAGCACTTTTTCAATTTTCTTGTGGCAAGCATGCATTTGTGAACAATTATTATTGTAAATGACATCATGAGACTGTCGTGAATGATTCATCGGCAACAGTGGCGGACGTGGACATTTTTGAAGGGCAGGAACAAAAGATAACAGGGCACTTTTGTCTATTTTGACTCCCAAGAGGACGATTTTTTGTGTTTTAACCAGGGCAAATAAGTGTGATTTGCCAAAAAGGAGGGCACGTACGCATGTGTTTTGGCTTCCAAGAGAGGACCTTTACTCTAGTTTGGCACCAAAGAGAACATTATGGCAAGCGTTTGGCTCTTAAGAGGGCACTTAAACTTACTTTTCCTACTTAAGCATGGGTTCTGGCTCCCAAGGGAGCACTAGAGGATGTGTTTTGGCTCCTGAAAGGGCATTTTTCCATATTGTGGCACCCAAGAGGCCACTTTAGCACAAGCGTGGCACCAACAAGGGCATTCCAGCAAGTGTTTGGCTCCTGTGAGAGCACTTGAGCACATTTTGTCTCCCAGAAGGGCGCTTCATTCTGTGTTTTGGCATTTTATGGCACATTTTGTCACCAAAGAAGGCACTTCAGTGTGTGTTTTTCTTCATTTAGGCCCCCTTTCTACACCACTGATTGGCAGAGTTTTGTAGAAACTTGGCTAAAGTTTGTAGGATATGTGTCAGAGACAATGAGATAATTCATGAAAGACAAAATAATACATAAAAGAACAACCCCTGATTTGTGTGAAATCTTGGCTTTCCTAACAAATGTTGGATAGTGTCAGTTGTCTTATGCAACAATGAAAATAATAAATAAAGACGCTTAAAGGAAAATTGTGCAAGGGCATCTAAATTGCAGCAAGGTTGCTTTGTAGCCAGATTTTGGTTTAAATAGTTTAGAGCTGCTTAAGTATTCATAAACATTTGGATATATTTAGACTTTTATGTTTTTGCAGGTTTTGCTTAACTTAAAAAACATGACTTAGCAGATGGATGAAGTGAAGTAAAAGGACAGACAGTTCTCTAAATAGGTGTAAAAGTAGCACAACCAAAGCCATCTGTGTATGTGGCTCATTATATGTATAAAAAGCCATTTTCAACAAAAAATAAGACAAAAAACTTGCTTAGATTTCAGTTTTTGCAGTGTAGCAAAACTATTTAATCTAAATTGCACATGGTTAGTGTTATTTCGTACATCTGCATTATAAATATTAGTTTTACATCTGTACAAAACATCTAGAATTCCTGCCAATTTTCCCAAGAAGTGAAAATGAGCTGATGTGGAAAAGCAACGGGTAAAAGTCACAAGTGAGTTGGTACCTCATTTGTAGCACGTGATGGTGTATAAGTGTGCTTTTTGTGCACGAAATGGAGTTGCTTCATACTCATGCTTTATTCACACCTTAAAGATTTTAGGGCATACAGCATTTATTTGCAGGAAAACTCCCCCCAGAAAAACTGTCATTAGAGGTCTGTGTCCCTTGTGCAGCATCCTGGGTATGTTGCAAACCTTATAGGGTGACTTCCTGGTCATGTCCCGCCTCTTTAGACCTGTCCTAGCTAACATGGAAAGCATTTCAGGAATGTGAAAAGACAATTCTATAAGATTACAGAAATTCTTAGATTGCTGATGAGAGCGTTGTTGATTCATGTTCTTTCTCTTCAGCGCCTATGGCTGCTGTGTTTCAGGGTCCATGAGGTCAAAGAGGGTCCAGATGTTCTTGTGCACCCTGTGAAGGTCAAAGTGAGCAGTCTAGTGGTCGTGTGTAGTTCTGATGGAGGCCAGATGTTCTCAGGGTTATCCACTCCATATGGCTGCCACTCCACCACGAGCCTTTTCACAGCACCGCCCTTGTAAACACGCTTTAGAACCCTGTCGGGGTTTTTTTCTGCCGCTGTAAAACATGTCCTAAATCCAATCACCTCGGCCTGTAGAGGGGATGATGTTGATGAATGGGAGTGTGTGGTGGTTGTAGTGACCTATAAGCCTGCACTGAGATTACAGCCGGGCCTGTTCGGGGCAGCAGGAAGCAGCCGCAGCTTAAAGAGGGATTGTTTAGACAGACAATGGTGTCTACCTGGTTTTAATCCACGCTCAGAGAGAGTACAGTGGGATTGGTGGAGTTTAATAAATGAAAGTGCTCCTATAATCAGGATTTGTCAAAGTGCCCCTTTGTGTTAATCGGACATTTTTTACAGCATGGTTTTTGACATCTGCCACAGCAGGTGGCGTTAACCCCTGCAACGCCCCCAGCTGTGGGCTGCGTGCAACTCCAGCAGAGGGAGGATGTTGGAAAAAAAAAATTCAGGAGAACTAAAGTGAGAAAAATGAAGACATTTAGTATATACAGCTGAAAGCAGAAGTTATGTGGGGAGCTTGTGGAAGAAAACCCAAAAATTGAGTCATTTAGTTTGAAGGCAACACTACCATATATTAATAAAAATTCTCAAATAAATTTTCTTCATCATTATTGTGACATTTAGCAATTATAATTTTGCTTATCCTGGCAAAAGGGGGAAAAGACACAGGCCGATCATTTAAAGCAATCAGCATCAGTCTTTGTTAAGTTACATTTGTTCACTTTAAAGTAGGGCTGTTTTTTTACTGAATGTTTTTGTGCATTTCTTATTTTCATACGCAGTGTCATACTGGCACTTTTTTCCAAAACTTAAGTTAAAGTTGTTCTTTTATTTTGCTCAGTGTGTACATTTGGAAACCCACGTTGGGATATCACAATAAAATTGGGCAGAATGTGTTAATTCCACAATTAATGATATGTTTTGTCGTTACCTTATAGTTTCGGTGTAAAAACCTGCATATATCATTATTGGGTGATATTAGTATCAGACGTTAAGAGTTGGACAATATCAGATATAGGCAGAAAAGCTAATACCGAGCATCCCTAATTTGAATTACTGTAGTAATTTAGAGTAAAGTTTCATTTATTTATTCACTGTATTTTTCTGACTCTGGAAAGTTTACTCAATTCCTTCAGAAATTTTTGAACACTTATCTTTATTTTAATGCCATGACACCTGATGTTTGCAAGTAAAGGCTTTAATCTGGAAAGGTTTAATATCCTTGTTTTTGCATCCACAGTTTTATTTTGGTAAGGAGCAACAACTGGTGTTATGCAGGTGATAGTCAGTGGTATATATGGTTACACAACGGCCTGCAGCCTTGAGCTGACCACTCCACAGCCTCATTGCTCACATATTTAGAGCTAATAGACCGAGCATGTGTGATTACTTCACTGTTAAAACTGAAAGCTGCATTTTAATAATTAAAGTCCAGCATTGAAGCGATAAAGCGTAATAGAAATTGTTTTTAAATGGAGGATTACACGAGTAAATCCCGGCGGGCCAGATGTGAGAAGGGGAGGGGGGCCGCTGTACTCTGGGACCAGATTAAACAGAAAATCCCACAGGAGCACTGCTGTCTTTTCCCTGCAGCTTAGCGGGCTTGTGTGGACTCAACATGCTGTAATCCACCGATTAGCTGATATAATCACCTGTAAACACACCTTGGCCATGAAGTTAGAGCAGGACGGCAGCAGCAGCAGCAGGCCTCGCTCGGCCTGATGGGATGTAGAGCTGAAAGATTTATCATTTTCTTATTGAAATCTCAATTTCAGACATTGCGATCATGAGATCCCCAAAGATGCAATTGCTTTTCTGTTAACTGATCTGGGATCTGTTGTCAGCTGTTTCACACACGTGTGTCTTTGAATGCAAAATTGTTGGGTAAGATCCTTTTTTCCTCAGGGATTGTAGAATTTTTAATTGTTTTGTATTTTTGCACTTGATTATTTTTAAAAGTTAAGACTCAAAGATGACTCTTCTTGTTCTTCAGTTGAAGTAAACTATGATTAAAAGTTTGCTTTAGAAATCCTCAGTGTTAGACTCAGAGGTTTATGCCCATATTGCATCATCAAAATCTTATAATTCTGACTTTTTAAATCAATAATTCAACATGTAATCTCAAAAATATGTAATAACTTTTACATTAGACTCTTGTAATAATCTTAAAATTTTGACCCTGCTGTGAACATTGACTGTTAAATTGATATCTTAAAATTTGGATTTTGATATCTTAAAATTTTTACTTTTTGTCTCAGAATTTTTCAAAATTTCCACATTTAATCTTAAAATTTTGACCTCTCATGTAAAAATTAGAAACAATTCTTACCTTCAGTTTTCATCTTTACATTAGAGTAAAAGCTTTTGATGTTTCAATAGTTTGATGTAATTTTCTGCAAAGTTTGTAAATGTTTCTGTTCATTGTGAAAACTTCACTGAAGCTCCATTTAAAGAAAATCGGAAATCAAATTTAAAGTGCAATAACTACCTGCAAAATCGTTATAAGATCTTTTTCTAAAATCGTTCAGCCCTAATGGGATGTGTGATTTTGGACTCTTTGCGTCAGATCTGACCTCAATGAAAATGTCATCACACAGTCAGTTTAAAGTATTTCAGCCTTTTTATTTCTGTAAGACACTTTAAAGTCATTCCTGAAAGAGGAAACACATGATTTGGTTCATAGCACATTCATGCCTGGCAAATTATTAAGACTACAACAAAGAATTTACAAATCATGGAAGCAAATAATATAAACAATATCTTATATATAAAAGAGAGCAGGCATAATAAATATGACACATAAACAAGAAAAAAAATAAACTAAAGTAAACAGAGTTAACCTGTTTGGTTTGGGAAATGTTTGCAGAGAAATCACTGAACTGAAAAATGTGAATGTTCAAATCTCCTGGAAAAGCGGCTCTGCAGATTCACTCAGTCAAAAATAACAACCCCAAACCTTTTTTTTTTTTTTTTGATCAATGTGGTATTAGTGTCACCATCACAAAGAAACACAGGAAATGAAATGTCAAAGAGGACAACAGGTGTTCAACACAGGCAGGTGTACACTTCTCTTTTTTCTACCTTGTTCTTTCTCGTGCATTTGTGCGTTTAAGGTTTGATCCTTTGAGGCCTCGGGAGTGAGAACACACTCATGCCAGGGTGGAGATAGTGCAGGGAAATCCTCAAACGAAACTATATTCAGTCGTTATTTTCAACACCAGCTCCACGTATCTAATTGTGTTACTTAAACATGAAGTGAGAAATCTCTCGACATCTTTGGGCGCACTTTTTCTGGGGATCTATCGGCTACTCAAGTCGTCTCTTTGGGTGAGTTAGTGTGCTCACAGGAGATGGTAAATCAGTTTTGGTTCAGTCAGGAATCAAGGACCATTTGTCATTCATTCAAACACACACACTCATACACACACATCTGTATAAGCAAACATAAACAAATAATTAACTCAAATTCAATGTGACTGTAAATGTAGATTCACACATTTTAGTGATTTCTTCTACTTAACATAGATAACTGTGCAATTTCTTAAATCTTTCCTCAAAGCAAACCAGGAGTAGTACAAATATTAGGAGGACGTCCCAGGTGCTGTGTTTTTTTTTTTTTTTTACTTTTCAGCCACATGTAGAGATATTTTTTTCAAGTCTCAGTGTCCCTCTTTTGGAGTTGAAGAAGTCGCAGCTCCTTTTCCTGGAGGAACAGTCCACGTTCAGGTCCCAGCGGTCCCCTTTTCCCCTCCGTCCCCCAGGTTAATTAATGCTACTTCCGTTGCAAAGTGCAAGCAGTTAATGAGTATCTCTGCCTCTCCCCTCCGATCAAAGGAAATCAGGAAACCAATGCAACAGCAAAAACAGGATTGTTATTGTTCAAATGCAAAAAAGAAAGAAAAGTGTTCGATGAGTGTCCAGAAAGCAACGACAGAAGGGAGAGAGCAGAGAGAGTGCATCTGTGTCTCAACAATTCAGTCCTTTGAAGCAAAAAAAAAAGTGTTGTTCCTTATTTCCACCAACAGCAGGCGCCAGAGGAGTGGTCATTATACCTCCCTGTAAGAGAGAAGAAGAAAACACTTTACACATGAAGAAAGTAAATGAAAAAGTGATGATGCCATCCTGCAGAATCAGAATAATGCAACTAAAATTGTATTTTTGAATTTTAGGAATATAAAGTTAAATGTTTAGAGAGGTTGAATTGAATTATCACAGCAAATAAATTTAGTTTCAAAATATAATTAGCTTCATAAACTCAAAAACATGATTGCCAAAATCAAAAAAATGTAAATCATACACACAAGTTAACAATATAATGTCAGAGAAAATATAAACATTTAAAAAATAGTAATAAAATATAATGTATATATGTAAAATATCCATAAAAAGTGTCTTTTCTAAAAACTTTGAAATTTATCTTAGGCCAAAAAATGCTTTTAGGCAAACAAGTTGTAAAAAGAAGTTCTGTGAATCTGAGCTTTGAGAACTGAGAAACTGTGTAAAAGTGAAAAACTGAATCTGAATTGTGCAAACTGAAACTGAAAATTGAATTTTTAAATTTTAAACATAAAGACAGTTGAATGTTCGAGTTGATAAAAATTAAGTTTTGCTGCAAATAAATTCAATTTATATATACAATCTGCTTTTTTATTAAAATATTCAAGCAGGGAACTTCAAATTCAATAAAAAAATATTTAATTTCAGTTTCTAATGACACATATTTTGTTCTATTGAGAAGCCAATCAGTCGATGTGTGGCTTGAAAATTTAGCTTTTGTTATGTCAAATCTGAGCCAATTCAACAAACATCACCTATTTTTTACGATGACACTTAAAAATCACATCACATCTTTTCAATCCAAAAGAAGGGGGAATTTAAACACATAAAAATAAATTTAGGAAGTTTTATTCAAGGTTGTCTCTGTACTGTGTTTGGTGCTTCATTGAACCAATTACATGTGAAATAAAGAACTTTTTAGACCTACTATGATTTCTGTTTCAGCTGCACTAACTATAAATGGAAAGTTGTAGATGTGTTGACTTACGAAGCAGTGAGGGTGGAGTTGAGGACCAGAGTGGTGCGTATCCTGTACAGCTGAGCTAACGTTAGCTTCTTGTGCTGCTGAGCCGGTGACTTCCTCTTCTTTGGTGACATTTCCCCTGAATCCTCAGCTGCCGTCGACTCGCTGACTTTCCTGTCCCCGCCACCAGATGGCGCCGTCTCCCCGTCCGAGCTGGTGTTACTCTCACACAGCTCCGCAGCCCTCCTCTGCCCCCGCCTGGCCTCCGCCCTCCTCAGGGTGGCGCAGAGTTTGTCGGAGGTCATGCCCACGCTCAGGCTGTCGTCCGACTGGTCCAGGTCGTTGGTGAACAGCTCCAGGTGGTTCTGACCCAGCTCTGTCATGCTTTTACTGTGTGCAAGAGTTGATTTGTCCATGTCCCTGCGTTCTGATTGGACGTCGCTTTCGTCGCTGAGCGAGTGTTTGTGGGAGACGGGGGTTTTCCCGTAAAGGCGCTGCAGCAGGTTGTCCTCAGAGCGGGATAATGTCAGAGACGAAAGCCTCTGGAGGCAGTTCACACGAGGCTGAACGTGAGGCCGCCGGCGTGGTTTTGACGACTGCACCACAGACACCTGAGAACCCAAAGAGCCAGCGTCCTCTTCCTCTTCCTCCTCCTGCTCTTCCTCTGCCTCCTCCAGTCCTGCGTCCTCTCCCTCCTCTTCCTCAGTCTCCTCTCCTTCGCTCTGACCTCTCTGTGGCTGCAGCTCTCTGAGGAGGGACTCAGGAGAGAGGGTCCCGTAGGCGCTGTCCATGGAGAGGGAGCGACACTGGGGGTCCAGCTCGTCCCCCTCGGGGCCCGTCTCTGAGTAAACGCTGGAGGGGACACGGCGAGGACTGGAGGAGAGAGACTGCTGGACGTCGGAGCTTTCAGACGAAGGAGGAGATTCATCAGAGTCTGTTTTAGTGGTTTGCTGGATGTTCATGTTGGAGGCGGGAGGTTCATCGATGTCCATCACTGACAGAGTCTCAGTGGAGCCGTCTGATTGGCTGGAAGGAGAGGAAGAGGAGTTTTTACAACATATATTCCTGTTTCAGCCCCTGATCAAAATTTACGTTGAAAACCTCTGGAGCTTCTCATGAAGCAAAGTGCAAAAAGATTTCATTCTGAACTCATTCAATCATTTGTCTCATTCATTTTCCACAGTTTTCCAAAAACAATTAAGTTACAGTTTTGAAAGAAATGTACGCCAATGACAGCCACACTGCATAAAAAGGAGTCTGAATATAAGATAAAAATACTAAATTTGATGGAAAAATATCTTAAAACTAGTGAAATTCTCTGTCCATGCAGCAAGATAATTTCACTTGACTGGAAATCTTGAAATAAGACTGATAAATCTAAAAACAAGATGGCCTTGATAAGTATTCTCAGATCTTAAAAAAAGAAGAAAATGCTCATTTTTAGATTAAAATGCTTGAAAACAAACTTCCTCAAGAAGACTTTTAAGTGAAATATACTGAATATGAGCAATAGAATCTAATTTCATGCTTCTTATATTCTTAATTTTAGCAGATGGAATGAAAAACATCACTACTTAGCATTATAGAAGTATGATTAAGATAATTCTTGATTTTTGAGCATGGGTTTGTAAAATTCTCAGCTGTTTGCTAAATAAACTGTGTCTTAAAAAGATGATTTTTTTTTGTGTTATTCTTAAATCAAGCAACTTGAGGTCGAGCTAAATTCTGAAACAAGTTTTAATGTTATGAAATTACATGTGAGAAAACCAAAGTAACTTGTTTTAACAGTTATCCACTCATTTTAAGATTCCCAGACTAATTAAGACAAAATTGAAACGTTCATGCTTTTTTTGAGATCTAACATAGTTTTAAATGCTAAAAATAAGTTAAAAAAACATGAAAACAAGATATTTTATTATTTTTAAAAGTGCAAGATTATTTGCAGTGCAGTTACTCGGGAAAATGGTTCTGCTAACTTTTGTCTTTCAGATTATATTCAAGTTGTTGAGTCTTGGAAAAATCTTCAAAAAAAAGGACTTGTAAAAGACTAGAAATTGAGGTTTAACTCGACTTCATGTGCCTGACTTTATCTCAGCCACTCACAGCAACATGTTACCTCGAGGCTGCAAAATACTCTTATCCAGTAATTAGGATGATATATAAGCATGTTGGATTAAAATGTTCAACTGTTCCTTTGAATTTACACAGCTTCATCTGTTGAGCTGCTTTTTGTGCACGTTTCCTACTTGTATTATTAGTTCTTTAATTTTTTAATGATTCATTTTATGGTATTCTTATTGTAACACTCGCTGCTGTAACACTGTTAATTTACCCACTGTGGGACGAATAAAGGAATATCTACCTCTGCATATTAGGGCCACCTAAAATAGTATAAAAGTATTGAATTTGCAAGACAAAACTTGAATTTTTTTGAGTTTGTAATGTTGCAAATTTACAAATTTATAAATGTGAGAATCGAGTCTTGTTGTACCACATATCTCTTCTGAATAGTATGGAAATGTAAACACGTTGGAGCTTGATTTGTAACAATGACACTTAATGCATATGCATAAAAAAATGTAATAAAGCTTAACATGTAAAAGCTGGTCGATAATGTAACAGATGCTGAGCCCAAAATGTAATAACTTCTTGCATGTCAGTTATTATATTTTGGATTTTACACCTTTTTTTCATCACATTTGGGGTTGTAACTACTTTTTTATAGGTGCATTTCAGGTCATTGTTATAAATTAGGCTCAAACATTCCCGCTGCAGTAAATTTCTTGTTGGATAAGTGTGATCATCGATGTCTAAGAGGCTGTTTTCTGTTATTTTAATTGATTCTGATCATTTTTTTGTTCTTTACAGAAATGCTGTTCACTCTGGTACCTGGAGTTCTGCTGCTCTTTGTGCCTCAAACATGGTGAACTGGCGGCAGAGTTGCTGCTCTCATCCTCCTCCTCCTCCAGCTCCTCCCTGTCGCTGCACCTCTTCAGGCTGTTCTGCTGTCGGAGGACCTCTTCAGTGCGGAGCCTCTGGAGCTGATTCTGCAGAAGAAGAAGAAGAAGAAGAAGAGTTAAACCCTGATGTTCCATTTGAAAACCCCAGGATTGAATCTTTGAATCTTAATCACCAAAAAGTTATTGATAAGACATGAACTCTCTCTCTCTCTCTCTCTTACCTGAACGTTGCAGATTGCATCGATCCAGCTTCGCCCCTGGGAGGCGCTGTTGGCTTGGAAAGTATAGGCAGCCACTGCACTCTTAAACTCATTGAGGTAGATGAGGATGAATGAACCTGTAGGGACAAAAAGAATAAAGATTGAGCATCACTTCCTTATATGTTTTCCATATTATGACACAACTTTTGTTTGCTTATGCTTATTTTTATGTCTCTGAATTCACATTTGTTACCATACCTAACGTGTATTTGTTAAATCCAACATGTAATTATCAGTTTATCACTTGAAATGTGGAGAATTTCTTATTTTCTCAGTCAGCCAATTTTAGTTTTTGCTTTAATTATGAGAAAGTTAATACTTAATGACATTGATTTTCCATTTTTAAAAAGCAAATATAGCTTAAAAATAATCAACCTAAGGGTAATTTTTTTTTCTTTGAAATCAAAACAGTAGAATCGATCTCTCTCTTTCCAAATTATTACACTTGTTTTAACTTGTTTTTGATGACATATTAAAAGGCTTCATGTCAACAGATTGTATCTTTTTTATTGTTGTTGCAAGGTCCAAACTTTTTCATACACTGCAAAAACTGAAATCTAAGCAAGTGTTAGTGTCTTATATTTAGCAAAAATTGTCTAATTATACTTGATATGAGATGCATTAAACTGGGAAGTCCAAAAGCATATCTTATTTCAAGATATTAAAAGACAAAAATGAGGTCTGAATTGCTTGTAACAAGTCAGAAAAAAACATCCACCAGAGGGGAAAGGAAAGGAAAAAAATTTCTTGTTGAATCTTAATACAAGAAATTTTTCTTCTCACTCCATCGTCAGAATTTTTTGACTTGCTACAAGCAATTCAGACGCCATTTTTGCCTTTTAAAAACTTGAAATTACACATTTTTAAGGACTTGTCTTGTGACTGTGGCTCATATCAAGTCAAAAATGTAATCAATTCCTGAAATCTTAAGCTTCTTTGTTGATGATTATATCATAAATTGCGTCCTGCGTCTTCCTGTTCTCACTCACCGGGGTCTTTGAGTTCCTTACACACCACGTTGTGAATAAGAAGCGGCTGTCGAATGATCTTCACCTTCTCCACTCTTTTAACCGGCTTGGTTATGAGCAGCAGGTCGGTGAAGAGGACACAGTGGACGTCCATCTGCAGAGAGAATAAACTCATCTCAGTCTGACAGAAACACTTTTACACTCCAACACTTTCATGCGAGTCCTTTTGAAGCAGAAACGTGAGATAAACCAGATGTTGAGCTCATCACGAGAGTCAGACCTACCCGACTGTCTTTGCCCTCTTTCATCCTCAGCGCTCCCTCCAGATGCAGCTGTCGCGTCTCCTCCGGTGACGTCCCCCTCATGGGAGCCATCAGGTCAAAGCGGTTGTACTCTTTAAGGATCTGACGGCGCAGAGATGAAAGCGTGAGCCCTCGAATCGTACTGTAAATCTAAACCTGAGTCACTGCGGCTTCGTAAATCATCTCTTACCTTCTCCACCTCCTCGCTGCTGCCCTCTACGGCCTCGTACGAGTCGATGCGGGCGGAGATGGTGGCCAGCTTCTGCTGCTCCTGCCGCTGTCGCATCTGAGAGTCCACGCTGTTGATGAAACCCTCGACTGCTGCCACCTTAAGGAGAAAAAAACACAGACTTCAAACTCACAGTCTGACTCATGAAAACAACATGCAGCGTGTGATTCATCGTCTTTATCCTCACCATGCTGTTGACGATGTCCCGTGCCGATGGTTCGTCCGTCTTTTTCAGCACGCTCTTCAGCAGGAGAGGGTATTTGGTGAGTCTTTGATGAGGCTTTGCCAGCATGTCGGCCAGCTTCAGACGGTTACACTGCTTATGAGTCTCTCCCCACTGAAAGAAGCGACACAAAGACACAAAAATTTAAAAAAGAATTAAGACAGAAATGTGCAAATTTGGGTTTTAAAGTTTCAGAGGGAGAACTGACTGTGACGTAGGTCCTGAAGAGCTCATTGTCCCTGAGAAGCGTGCGCATGTACTCCATGCAGCCCTCCTCCTCCATGCAGTAACGGATGTACGGTTTGAACCTGGAGCCAAACTGAACACAGACAGAAACAAAGACATGAGTCATCAACATGATAAAGAAGATGCATTTCCACTTAAGAAACTTTTACCAGAGTCTGACTTAAGTACAGGAACTTCAAGAGTGAGGCCTGGAGCAGTGAACGTTTCTAATCATCAAAGACTTAAAATTTGTATTCAACCCACCAGTTTTAGGCCAAAGGGCCAAAATATCTGAAATTCTGCAGGAGGGTGTAAACTTTTAGGCACAACTGTACATTTCACTTTTTTTCTTGTTTTTTGAGGCTAACATTTTGCAGTGTAGCCGCACACTCATCAATGTTTTGTGTCTCCTGTCAGAGGCTGTGCTCAGAGTCATTGTTTCTTGATGATAATGAGAGACAAATTATGTCCACGCTGTGTTAATTACTCACCGTCCTGAAGCCGTGGTGCAGGTCAGTGGGGTCGAGCAGAGCCCGCGCCTGCCGGGCCTTCTCCAGCACCGGCAGCATGACCTGGTTCCACAGGGACGAGTGCAGACGCACGATCTCCTGCACGTTGCTGAACAGCTTGGCGGGCTCCACCTCTGTCAGCAAACCGCTCTCCTGCAGGTTGAGGAGCCCACACAGGAAGAACTGCAGAGAGGAGGGGAGAAAACGATGAGTAATGAGAGTTTACGACACATGAAAGCTGTCAGATCTGATATCAGCACAGAGATACTTCAGGTCTCTTTTCTTAAACCTTAACAAGAGCTCTACTGTGCCGTATCTAAAGCCGCGTCAGCAGCATTCCTCTGCGCTCTTACATCAGTGATGACTCGCAGTTTCTTGATATATGTGGCCTCGGTCTGCAGCAGCTCCCATATCGCCTCCTGCTGGTGAAACTGTCGCCTTGTCAACGTCTGCAAACAAACACATCACACCATTAAATACAACACATATCAACATCTGATTTATTTCTCTTTATTCATGACCCCTTCCAGCACGCTGAGGTCATATCTGGGAAATAAAGGTTGTTTAAATTTTTGGCCTTTCTGATCAAACCACACGTGTTATTCATCAGCCACTGAAGCTTATGTAACTTACTGTCAGAGAGGTATTTACAGCACCTTGTAAGGCGAACATACAGAGAGATGTAGCGCTGTGAAGAGCGATCTGTATGATAAGTTATGTAAACATTAACAGCTGGGAGGTTGTGACGCTGTGACCGCTGTTTGAATTCACATTTTCACGTCAAACAGATGCAGACGGAGAGCAGAGTCTTATATTTACAGATAATAGTCATTTATAATTGTTAAGTATCTATATAAGAATTTTATGAGAGGCGGAATAGCTCAATGTATTCTAGATATGTCTACAAATAATAAATGATATCTACAAAGTCATCATTGTTGTTGGATCTTTAAAAGCTTCTATGTAGAGTTTGAAAATATTTTAAAAAATGGGAGTGAGACAGAAATAGAAAACAACAATTCATGGTAAATATTCTGTTCATTAGCTCATCAAAAGTTTAAGAACACAGCTTTTTAAAGACAAAATCTGCACAAAAATGTGGATTCAGTGTCATTTTCTGTCAGGTATTCACACTGTCATGACCTTTGAAGACCTGGCTGCTGAGGTCGTACACAGTAATAGAGCCATTTTGAATTTCCTCAAAGATCCTGAGGGTTTCAGAGCAAAAAAAGTCAAGTGGACCCAAAAAACTTGAGATGTGATTGGCTGTCTGTCGAGACACAGTAGGATGCATGACCCAAAGTTTGGCCTATGTTGGTGCCGACTGCAGCCTAATAACCATCCAACGGTGTCTGAGAGAGAAAAGTTTTAAGGACAAAAACCTCTTCAAAGACCTCGTCTCATTCCACTAAATTTCCCGTTTAGACTTTGACAGAGAGCATCGATCGAAAGGTGAAGGAAAGTTTAATTCTCTGAGGAGAAACATTGAACCATGATGGTCCTGATGGCGTCCAACGTTACTGTCATGACAAGGAGATCCCACTGAGATGTTTTCTAGGCGGCACAGTGGAGGGGGGGGCATCATGATCTGCTTTTTCCTTCAATGGAAAAATGGAGCTGACAGTTGAGCAAGGATGTCAAACAGCGGCTGTGGAGATGTTACAGGGGGCGTCCTTCATGACTGAGGTCCCTAGTCTATGTGCTAATGACTGGGTTTTTCAACAGGACAATGCTGCGGGGGGATAATCTCACTCTTTTGGAGCATCCTGTGTGTTCTCCTGA
Organism: Thalassoma bifasciatum; assembly: GCA_008086565.1. Lineage (NCBI taxonomy): Eukaryota > Metazoa > Chordata > Actinopteri > Labriformes > Labridae > Thalassoma > Thalassoma bifasciatum. Next base: position 24,129 of record RPOG01002519.1, read on the forward strand.
TCCAAATCACATTGAGAGTATTATGGGATGGATGGAGAGGGACGTTTACAAAAATGGGCATCAGTTTCAGACAGTGGATGAAGCATCTTCACCACTTGAAGCAACGTTCCCACAAACCTCCTGGAAACAAACTGATTTTTGTAGTGATCATCAAGAGCAGTGGAGCTCCTCATTACTGAGTCCTATTTTCAAACTTTCATTTCTACTGTCTCACTCCCATTTCTTCTTGTATTTTGAAACTCAACTCAACTCAACTTTATTAATAAGGCACCTTAAAAACGACCACAGCTGGAACAAAGTGCTGTACATATATAGGACAAACATTGAAACAAGGATAAAAAAAAGAAACAGGTATAACACTTAAGTTATTGTTTCATTGTTTCATTGTTCCCAAAAACAATTTAAGAACAATAAAAACAAGTAAAACAATAACTAATAACAAACCATAAAACACTAAAACAGAGTCGAGTCTCATGCTGGGTTAAAAGCCAAGGAATAAAATTGGGTTTTAAGACGAGTTTTAAAAACAGACAGTGAGGAGGATTGTCTACTTTTAACCTTCTGAAGATCCAACAGTGCAAAGTGTAAATCCGTGTGCCTCCTTTACCTCTGGGTTGTCCAACAGCGTCTGCCAGCTGTCCTCCAGCGTCAGGTTGGTCTCCTCCTCCTCCTCCTCCCATGAGTCCTGGTGGAAGGAGAGCTGCCGCGGCACCTTGGGCAGCCCGAACAGCGCGTAGGAGTGCAGCTTACTCTGAAGCTGCTCCAGTCGGTCCACTTCCTGTAATCACACCATTTCCATAATTTCCATTAAAACAACCCTGATTACTTTTAATGAGGTTAACAGCATGTTAGCGAGGAAACATGTGACAGTAACTGTTCATTTCTCTCCCTTTGTGTTGATTTATTGTTGCACTCAAACTGTAAAAAAAGATGAGTCTGTGCATTAGCATATAAATCCTTTCAAACTGGCGCCTAATTCTTAAAACCAGCCGCAGCTTCTATTCAGGGCTTTGTTCCTCCTGCAGGCCTGATGTAGTTATGAAAATGAGCTCTGTGCATTGAGACTTGTTTAACAATAGAAGAAGAAAGAGGGGGTGAAGCTGCAGCACAGAGCAGGGGACACGGGGCAGCGGTTCATGGATCGTGACACCGAACGCTCTTGTAGGACAAATTCAGGACTAAAGTGAAGCACTTCTTTCAGAGACGTGTGACAGAGGAGCCTGACAGAGGTTCATCAGAACAATATGGAGGGTGGAAGAAGAGAAAAGAGATGAGGAGGCAGTGACAAGTGAGTGACAGATAGTGTCTCTGTGTGACATCTGCCACTAATGCAGGGTGTGACCTCAGGAGGGGAAACATAAAGGAAGTGTGTGTGTGATTGAGCTTTATGAGAAGATGAGGGTTTCACATTTTAAGCAACAAGAAAGAAAAGTCTTAGGTGTTAGAGGAAACTTGCGATGCAATGTTCAGTCTTCTTGGAAGCGAGCGACTTTTTCCCCACCACCTCCTTTCCTGAGCTGCTGGGAGGAAAGTGCATGAGCCAACAAGTCAGGAGACGTTGGAGGGAAATTACCTCACCAGGACTCGGGGGATCTGGCCTTTTAACCTCCTCCCACTGCTGCTCTGCTACTGTTCTCTCTGAGTCTTTATCTCTTTTCTCACATACATGTCCGGACAGCTGCAGACTGTACAATTTCTAACAGAAACACGTTCTTGTGTCTCGTGCGTTACCTTGCTGAAGGGTCCCGCTGCGTTGGAGCCGAAGAAGCCGCTGAATCGGCTGGCGGCGCGGTTCTTCCAGCTGTCGGGTCCGGCACCAACGCCTGGTAAAGAGCCGCCGAGTTGACCGAGGGTGTCAGGGGTTGGGATGTTCGCCTCTCCGAGAAACTCTGTCATGTTCTTCCTGCGTCGGGCCTGACCCTGAAAGAAAGAGAGACAGAGGGATTGTGTGTCAGAATATCTGGTACCAGATTTAATCATATCAACACCAGATACCAGATGTTTTATGCTCTACACCAGTGTTACTCAACCAAAGAGCCACTTTGGTGAAAATGACCTTTGCAAGAGCAACAACCTAAGTGGTGAGAAGTAGCAGAAACAGCAAGAATTAGCAATAAAAATAAGTTTAAGGTGGCAAAAATGATCAAAAAGCACACTAAACTAGAGGTAGGGCCTGCATTTCCTTTCAGCAAATGCAGGATGCTGAAATGCTGAGCGCTCTCTTGCAGGAAAGGCTTCATGTTCAAATGCTAATCCACAACCCTTAGCATCTTCATTGCTTTATTGGAGCAGCGCTGAACTGAGTGACACCTGTGAGTCCTATTTATTACATCTCAGTCTTAAAGAGACCTTTATCTTCAAAGCAAGCTCAGCATTTCAATATAATCGGCAAAAAAATTGGGAGATAAGTTGGAAAATAGTCAGAAAGTAGAGAAAAGTGGTCTAAAAGTGGCAAAAAAGAATGAAATTGACTAAAATGAGCAACTGCAATTTATGGGTATTTATGGGAATTAGAAGAATTGAAAATGAAAGAGGACAGCAGCAGGAATTATTCTGTCATCTTTAAAGGAAACAGAAAAGTTTCCAGTCTGACGGACAGACAGAGACAATGAGGATGGAGAGAAGTTTACAGGATCAGGATAAACAGGAAATCAGAGGGGAATTCTGCCCCGAGGATGACATCAGCACGACGGTTACAGCCGTCCCGATGATGAGACACAAACAGGAGAGGGAAGGACGGCCACTTCCTTGCTCTGAATGCATCATTACATCACAGCCTGAGCCAGGTTGTTCCATAAGAACAGAGTTCGCCCATTGTTCCTCTCTCTCTCTCTCTCTATTGTCACGCTGTCAGCGGGCGCGGCGAGCGGCCGCACTCGTGTTAATCTGTGTCCACTTTACGAGCTGCAGCAAAGCAAACAAACAAGGGCCAGGTCAGTATCTGAGGAAGCAGTTGTTTTTGCCGTTAGAGCGAGGAATCTGCCGCGGCTGCTGGGGAGGCGCTCAGGCAAGTGACCCCCCCCGACAACCTCCTTCAAAACACGAGGATGAGGAACTGACATTCCAGGACACTGACACTGCCGCTGAAACCGAGAGACCATTCCAGGGACATTCTTTCACTGATCACCCCCCGCACACTCACAAATATGGACACACACACACACACACATGCAGACTCTGCCTTGAAAACACTTTTGCTCAAAGCTGCTGGGGGGTCTAGTATCAGAAACAGGAAGAGGATTTAAGAAGTGCTCCTCAAACTGTGCTGAAAACTTAACAACAGGATCATAACATTAAAAATATCTCAATCAAAATCTGTCACAGCATGTCAACAATGACTGAAAATGTGTGTACAGTTTGAAAAACAAAAGATATTTGAGGATGAAAAAACTGATAAACCAATCTATTCTGCAAATCAGTTTCCTCTTCCTGACATTTTTCCAGGTGAACGTCTCAAATATTTGCAAGTTTCACTTTCTTATATCTATAAAAAATAAACAAATTTCCAGATATTCACAAATCAGTTCACTGTTCCTGTCATTCTTTTTAGGAAAATGTCAAATATATAGTTGTAGAAGTCAAATATTTGCAGGTTTGAGCATCTAAGTTATTGAACGAAGCTAAGAGGAGAAATCAAGTTTACAAACTTTGTAGTGAACAAAAAAGGCAACTGTTTGATATTTCTTTCATCAATAGAGATTATGGTGACCACTTTTCAAACACCCTGACATTTTTTTATACAAAAAAGTTTCAGAATTTACCCCAAAAAATACTCATCACTCCATTCATAACAAAAATTACAGCGAAAACAAATGCTAAATACCATAAAAATGTTTGAAATAGATCTACCAACATTGCCAAAAAAAACAGCTTGCCTCTGATATTTTGGCTAATCTTCTGAGGAACTGAAACCAAACTGTGAAAATGAAACTATTCAATATAGAAAAAAGGGCAGAAACTGTGCAAAGCCTGTGCTTTCTACTCCCAGGTAACAGTGGAGGAAGAAACATTACTAACTTTTACTAACATTAGGTCTTTAGAATATAGGCTTATCAAACTTTTTTTTACGTTTTCACAGATTATGGGGTGATTTTTTCAGATTTAACACTCTCATTTAATCCGGAAAAATGCTTGTCAGTCCAATTAAAATAGAAGTTGTGCCCTTGCTATCATTAAAAAGAAGAGACACCATTTAAAATTGTATAAAATTATTACACAAAGACTTATTAAAGGAGCCCTTTCGTGACTTTGAGCCAATAATTGGCCAAACTAAAAGCTACTTCTGAAAAAAAATCGTATCATGCTGAAAACTGAAAAAACTTGGACATCATTCAGATCGGATTGGATCAAATTTTGATCTTCAGTATAAAGATTTTATCAAAGTTTATCAAATTTTGCTTAGTGTTTTCCAATTTTGGGGCATTTTCTGGACAAAAATAGTTTGATTATTCATGAAAATTTACTAAAAACAGAATTTTTTTTCTTAGTTAAAAGTCTAAATATTATAAAAATGTGGAGTTACATATGATTCATGAATGATTCTTTTAAATTATTACGCCAACTATTGTTAAAAGTAGGCCTCCCATGTTTGCTGGCTAACTTCCTGTCAAACTGAATCAAATTTTTCAAACACCGCTCTGATTACAAGCAACAAAAGTAGCAAAATTTGGCAACAAACATGTCAGTCTGAGATATATAGAATGTGGATGTGCTTCGTAAGCAACAGCTCAGAATGTCTTGGTTTTTTGCAGCCTAATAATTAGCATGTATGGTTCTGTAAAATCAGTATATCACTTGAAAGAGAGCACAGTTAAACCGAAGTCAAATTCCTTGTATGGTACTTGAAGATACTTGGCAATAAAGGCAATTCTGATTCTGAAAAGGAGCTAAACTATTCTCAAACGGGAGCAAAACGCTGGAAAATTGTCCATGTGATTTGCATATAAGAGCTGGCAAACCTGGGCTTTCAATTAGAAGGCAACAGTGGAGGAGGAAACAACTCTGTAACATCGATACCTCCCCCTGAAAATCTGAGATGAATTAGTGTAAACTTTTCCACCCCCTCCTGTCTCCTTCTCAGACTCCTATCAGCCTTTTTCTTACATAATCCAGAGACTGTTTACAGAACCTGGGTGAAAAAAAATCACACTTAAACTGTAAAATATGAGCGGGAGAAAAAGCAGGTGCAGACAGAGTCAAGCTTTGAGCAAATGGAGACAAAGCGTTGGTTTAATCTGAGTGTCAGACATAAACACCGTCCATTAAACTGCAGATAAAGATATCAAATGTATAGAAGTGTGTAGTGTGTATATATGAGAGTGAAATGTAAATGTTAGGAGTAGCTTAGGTCCGATTGTTCTAAACAGGCGCCCATTTTAGGAGGACCATCCCCAGACCTTTTGTGCAAACACTTAACTGGACTAAAAGACACACAAGTGGCTCGGACGAGGTTGCATAACGGGATAGTAAATCTGAGTGGGGGGTCCCACAGGTCTTCAAAGTCCTTTTATCTCTTGAAGAATTATCACCGCAGCAGAGAGCGGCTTTACTGTGAAAAGCAAGAAAAGAAAGAGTGAAAAGGAAACAAGCACAGTGGCATTTAGGGGCTTTTTCTGGGCCAAGTGGTCAAGGACACAGGTGTCAGGAAGTGTGCAGACCCCGGGGACACACGGGGGAGTTTGGACCCTGTGCTACTGATGACACACTACCTAACAAACTGAAATATACAGATTAAAGTCACAATATTTAAGCTATTCTAAAGAGTGGAAAGGCAAAAAAATGCAAAAAAGACAAAAAATAATAGAAGAATACTGTAACAAGACACGGCCAAGAAGCTGAGATTAAAGACACACATGCATGGAAGCCACCCACACTTTTCCATTGTGCTAAAAGTGCTCACCATCGAAGCCAGCGGCATGTCAAAAGTAACAAAAACCATCCTAATCCTTTGGTCGGACTCATGGATCGCAGCCCATCTGGAGCGAGCTGCTTCTCCCACAACTTCTATTCTCCTCCTCTCTCACACATCCACTCTCCTCCTCTGCAAGATGCTGAATCAATCCAAGAAACCAGAGTCTGAGAGAGCTGTATCAAAGCTGTGTTAGTCCTCCATAAACAGACTTGTTCTGAACTTCACCGGGTCTTCAAAACGTCCCGTTCCAGCTGACAAGGTCCGGGTTCCTGGTGTCAGTCTGTCGCGTCCCGCTGTGCTCGACAGCTTCGACTCTTTGAACCCTGGACGTGTCTCTGTCGCGTCCTGCTGTCCAAACAGTCAGTGGTAGCATTTCACGCAGACACTGGGCTGAAGTCATAGCAACCAGGAGGATCCTGCCTCATTGTGTCAGGCAGGAAAGAGGAGGCAGGGCCAGGGTGCAAAAAAAAAAAAGAAAAAAACGAAGACAAGGGGAGGCTGATCTGAATATTTGGAGGTGGAGTCAGGGTGACAGCTTGGAGGGAGCTCCCTTCGCCCAAACACAACACATCCTGCAGCTCTGCAGTGCCAAGAGTTCTTTAGGGTCAGTCTAAACAAGCTACAGACACACAAATCAACCGCACAACTTTCTGTAAAAGCTCTAAGCTTTATGGGAAAATTTCTGCCACCATCTTCAGATTTAGCTTTTATTCCCAGAAGTCAAAGACAATTCCTCCAGACTTATGTGTCACTGCGTTCTTATTTGAAGTCAGCCCACTATTCTTTTCTGCTATCAGTGATCAGTTTGGGCAGGAGACTTTAAACAATACCACGCTGGTTGGCCAAAACACGGAAAAAAGAAATAGCCTGATAACAACCACACGGGAAATTCCCTTTTGTTTACTTGCTTGTTTCAGCACTTTTAATCGGCTGCGTATGAGCAGGAGATAAGCACAAACAAGTCAGGGGGTTGAAAATTTTGTTTGTTGGCTTAAAACTTTTAAAAAACTTTAATCTTTAGTGTCTTTAGTGTTTATCTCAGTATGTTTACGTTGGGTTTTTTTTTTTGAATCAGCATTAAATACCCATGAGTGCTGAAACTTGGGAATTAAAGGCATTATAAGAAGTTTTCATGTAGTGTAAATCCTGTATATTTTCAGGAATAAGACTACATTTCCCATGAGCGCTGCCACCCAACCGTTCTTTCAAAGCAATGTGAAAGAAAACAAATGAATACAGATCTTCTTTCTGAGACCACTTTTCACAATTTTAAGCAGCAATATTTTGTAAATTCTGTTTTTTACTGTCAGATAGCTTCCAAAGATAAGCAGACGCAACATTTTAACATAAACCAGTGTCCCATTAACTGCCTGAATTAAATAAATAATAAATAAATAAGGAAAAGATTTAACTCTTTAGACTTCAAAGACAAACTTTAATCTGTCAGTGCTCCCATTTTACAAGTGCTCTTTAGATTACTGTTATTCCCTAACTATTTGGGATAGCAAAAAAATTTAAATGGCTTCTTTAAGAAGAAAAGACAAACTTTATAGATATATTCTGGGTTTTACAGTAATGCTATGCAAGCTGTTCTCATTACTGTAACTCTTCAACTAACTGAGCAAGTGAAAAACTTCAAACTGTTCCTGAAAGAAGAGAAGAAGCACTTTCTGGATGTGGTTTCTGACTCTTTCATGCCAAATTCAAAAAGTCCAGGTTGCCTGTTTGATACCTGGATGATATTGATGAAACTAGCAAAACTAGCCATCCATCTAAAACTTATAACTAAAAACGTGGCCTGAGTATTGACACTTGAAAATAAAAACAATACCCAACACTGTTGCTGAAAGTCTTATTTTACTCTTGTGTTCATGGAGAGGCATTTTTATAAGAGTTAAACTATTTCAACCTAAGCTAAAACTCCTTATAGTGCCTTTAATTAGACCTGCTCGAGCTCTAAACATTTGATGGAAAAAGTTCTGCAAACATTCAGTCACACCTGCATTTTTTTGTAGAAATCAAACTTTTATGTGTTTTCCGTTGTAAAAACATAAAGGTTTAATCTCGTTATGACATTTTTCCATCCAACGAAACTGATTCTTAACAAAGGTGACAATTCAAATTATAAGAAAGTTCAATTCAGGTTATTCGAACCAGGCTTGGTTATAGAACAACTGAGAAATGTGGCTTGAGTCGCTCTGTAAACACCACCCTGCTAAGGATGTGTCTGCCTAACTAATTATGTTTACAAGGTTTCCCCTGCTCCTCCTGTGTAAACCTGTCAGTCAGAGCTGAGGGCACAGAGAGCTCTGGGAACTGATGCAGAGAGTCTGAAGAGGAGGAGGAGGAGGAGGAGGAGGAGGAGGAGGGTGAGGAGGGGGAGTCAGGTTAACGATATCAAGCTTTGTGTCCCCTCTCTGCCTTATCTTATCACAGAGGTTTGTGGCGTTAACCTTGGCCTAAAAAAGAGGAAAATCTTTAAAAGGGACGAGATTGTATTAAAAGTAAGTGGTGACAAAGAAAGAGTAAAGAAACCCCCCACACACACACACACCACATCCACCTCCCCCCGCCTCTCCTTGCTCTACCTCAGGCCCCTGCTACCGATGAACATTAGCCCTCAGATAAGAGCTCCCCTTGATCAGGTGAGGTGATTAACGATGGGAAAACAGCGTGACACTGACCTTCCTGAGAGCCTGGACACACACACAACCAGGAAACAGAAACTAAAAGACACAACATCACATCACACGCTGCACGTGTACAGGCCAGCGTGGGTCAGAAAATCGACCGAAAACAGCAGAGACACAGACTGAGGCTTTATTCAGAGAGAGGTGTCAAAACAAAGCCCTCAGCACAGAAACCAGCGTCACACGTCACTACACTGTCAATACACAAAACACACATGAGTGTGCTCGGAAATCCAGGTGGAAAGAATGAGATCAGTGGGAGCAAAACAAAAGGAGAATGATTAAACTTTTTTTGTGGATTGCATTGAATTAGGTCAAGAGGCAAGTTGAAGCAAGTTGAAGCTGAGTCAAACAGCTACTTCAGTAAAAATCTTTGATTTGGTTCAGCCATAGTATCAAAACTCAAAATATAGATACCTAACTTTAATGTTAAGATATGTAAAGGTGCCATCCTGACATTTTGGAAGCCAAAAACTAAAGAAATAATCACATAAACTTTTAAGAAATTGCAAAATAGTGATAAAAGATGACCACTTTATAGAAATTCACTCTTTGATGATGTTCCTCTTATCACTTCTGTCTTTTTATCTTTACAGCAATACCCCTCTTTAACCTCATTCTCCTCCTCTCTCCTGAATCCTCTTTCCTGTTTTTTTAATCTTTTCACGACCTTATTAGGTTTGTCAAATTTGTTAGAGCTCTGTTTTATCTCTTGTTTTCAGAGGTGCAGTATAAATAAAGCTGTCACTGATTTAAATCCATTGTTATTAGATGGCAAAATCTAATAATCTTAATTTTTTGACACATCAAAGCAAAGTACCCGTTACAACCAACCACACATCAGATGTGCCAGCGAACATCTCACCTCACAGTCAATCGGCGTCAGCTTTATGTCATGAGGCGACTCAGGAATGGCTGAGTCCACATGCAGCAGGTCCCAGCTGCGCCAAGACGACAGACGACTGAATCGAACCATTTTCAGCGGAAAAAAATTCACCAAAAAATTGAAGATCGCGTACAAATAAAAACTAAAAATGTCAAGTCAAAGAGCTTTTTCCAGAAAGTCAGGACGAATCCATTTCCAGTTAATCAGAGAGTAACATCATGTGTGTGTGTCTGATTCTGCAGGTACTCTGCACTGCAGGCCAACGGTCACACACACACACAGCACTCAGGAAGGTGTGTGTTATCTCCACCTTTAGGCATCAGGGGAAGTTCTTTGTCTTTCTTAACAAACACACACACATAGACACACACACACCTCCTCTGCCCTCTCAGAGTGTTGCTCCTCCTACACACCATCTGGCAAATACACTCATCACAGAATTAGGTTAATTAGAGAAGTGCTAACAAATACAAAAGGAGTGCAAAGTAACAGAGAGAGGATGGGCCTACATTTAATTCTGAAGTAAATCACCAAAAGTCTGTTCATGAAAAATCTAAGGACCAATCTTAAAAAAATGTAGGATTGTAAAGTATCTATTTTTTTTCATTTAACAACCAAAAATGAACATTTGTGAGTCAAAAAAAAGTCATAAGTTAATTCTTCAACAAAGGTCCAAAAGCCTTAAATACTCAGATTACAAACTAATTTAGCTGAGGAATTGACCCAAAAGGCCAAAATTTGACCTGAATTCTGAAATAACTGTCACAAAGGGTTTATTCACAAATGGCATAACACCCATACTTCCTTATTCCTCATTCACATGAGATGGAACCAACCAATCAGACGCTGGGATGACAAACTATGCAAGTTATTATGTCTTATTTCCAGTAAAAAAGTTCTTATTATTCTTGATATGAGCCATATTCATTGAACAAGTCCATGATAATGTCTTAAATGGTCTAAATTACTTGTAATAAGTCAAAATAATCTACCAATGAGACAAGAAAAAAGTATTTTTGTATTAAGACATATTTCTTATTTCAAGAAACCTTAGACATTTTGAGATAAGAGCATTTAAAACTTCTATGACACTTTAATGTCACTATATCTATGTAGATATCTACATGCAGATATGTAGATATATAGAGAGATATAACTATATCACTTTATCTCTTCTGGGATAAACAAAAAGTATTTTTCATTTTAGTTCAATTCATTTTATATATGGCTATCATAACCTCTTCTCAATTATTATGAGTTTATATTGAGGTTGAAGCTTGTACAAAGTCTTAATATCTTTGACTTGATCACATTAAAGCTCCTGTCAGAAAAAGTCACTATGTGTTGATTTCTTTGCTCCATGGGGACTAGTCCTGTACATGCCATTGCAGTGTTTTGGAGTCAAAATCTCACCGTACTTTCTGTGACTATTACCTAATTGGAATATTACCTCTATGTAACAAAGACAAGCTGTTTCCTTAATGTGCTGTCAACCATCTGAACCGACTCCGCCCCCTTTTTAGCGGTTACAGGAATCAAAAAGTTATGACTGGAAATGTATTTGTCTTGTTCCTGATAGTCCTGCTTGTTTCTGTGGGTCGTGTAGAAGCATCAGTATCGACTTTAATCTGCTCCAAAAACTAGGCTAAAACTCCTTACTGTGGCTTTAAATTCCACACTTTGAGTCTCATTTTAACAACAAACAGATACTTCTCACCCTATTAACAAACTATACCCACTGCAGTCTAATTCACCCTCTTTGACTCCTCTTTAATGAAGCAATGAATGACAATTAAGTCTGGTAGCACCGCTCTCGATACAGCTATTGTTATTCAAAGCGTCTCTGTGTGTGAATATGTGATTGTCTCCTTTTTATTCCATCAGAAGTCAGTTAGTGAGAGGAGAGCTGCTGCAACACATCCACAGTCTCAGGGAGCGAAAACTGTGACCCAGTTATTGAACGAGAGGAAACAAATCATGACAATAGCTTCTGCCTTTGTCTTCCCTGTTCTTCAACAAAGTAAACAGAGATCATTGTATGAGCTGAAACAGAGACACGAATACAGTAACATTACAGATCATTAGAGTTTGTGTGTGTGTGTGTGTCCAGAGTGTGTGTTTGTCCCCTGTTTTGGTTTCAGTTGACAGAAAGTGATCAGCTGAAGTGTTTCCAGCCCTCAGGGATTTTTGGGGCTTTTATCAGATGTGGCATTTCCCCAGCATTGACTCTTTGTCTATTATAAAACAAGATTATCTACCTCCACTGTCGGTTGCATAACAAAGTCTTCAAACCCAGAGGCCAAGTCAGGAGTCTGTGTGTCTCTTTGGACGCCTGGAACGAGACTTCACTGCTTATTGTCTGCTCATTGTTTATCTGCACATCACTTTTTGGAATCAGTATTTCAAGTTGAGTTTATAATCTTCCAGAATACAGGAAATAGTGTGGAAATAGTGCGCATAGATTATACAAAAAGTTAACCTGATGCCCGAGTTTGAGTAAAAAAGAATCAAATTTAAACTTTTCAAAAGACAAAAGTTGTTGAAATGATAATCAAAAGCGTGACTATTTCCCATATTTTACTGATATTGTCACAACATAACATGTTTGTATATTGGCTTAATGATACATTTTCATTGTTGCTCGGTTTGACAAATATTTGATCAGAGACTGGAAGAAAAATCATTCAAAATTTTTGAATCTAGAGGAAAAAATTCTCTTCAGTCTTGTTAAAATTTCTAAGCAGAAGCAGAAACAGAGCAGGACCTCATCTGTCAGTTTCTTTCTCTCTCCATTGGTAAAAAAAAAAAAAAAAAGGTCAGGATGTTCCAGAAATCTCCATTTTAATACAGTTCAAGACCCCCAAGGTCTTCAGTTTACAATCCAATAAAACAAAGAAAAGCAGGAGATGTTCTCGGGCATAAAAGTGTGTTCACAGTCTGGCTTTCAACATGACCAGTTTGCATTCTCACAGGTGGTTAAAAGTTAACTTTGCAACTTTGTTAGAAAATGTTTCAGTCCAGCTCTGATGTGAATCTCTGGCTCAAGCAACAAACATTCATGCAAGACCAAATTTTCAAACAAGTGACGAGTAGATTTTCTCTCTGCTGAACAAAACGTTTTGTTCCTTTGATAAAATCAAAGCAGGTGTTTATGTCTCATTCTAATTAAAAACTGTCTCTTTAGACCTCATGAGACAATCGAGGGATTAAAAGACAATTATGGTGCCAGAATTACATTTAATGAGTAATAAAATCTACCAAAGCAGGAAGAAATGTGATTATTGTGTTTATTTTAAGGAAGGAGATATGCAAAATTTTTCTTGACTAATGTCATTTTTTTGTCTTTTTATATAGTAAGCCTAATGGTATTAAAACCTAAATCTGAATTATTGTTTTGTGGGCCTCATAGCATGGTTTCAAGAGTCAAAGAAGTCTATATAAAATAACCAAATTTACAATAAAAACCTGAAAATAAAGTTAGGATTATAATAGTAGTAGCATTTCAGCATTAAGCATTTGCTGCAAGAAAGTGCTTAAAGTTGAAATGTGGCTCAGCATTAGAACACAAACCCTTTCTGCAAGGAAAAGCCAGAGTGATGAAATTCAGTGCTCAGCATTTCAACATCCAGCATTTGCTGAGAGGAAATGCGGGCCCCCTCTCTAGCCACTATTGAATGATTTTATTTCTTTATTTATCTATTATTATAATTAGTTCAATTATTTCTTATATTTTTCCATGTTCTTCCCTTTAAAAAAAAATCAAATTAGCTACCCAAAGTCAAACTAATACTTTAAGAGATTCCAGAAGTTAAAAAAAGTGCCAGTGGGATTCAACAAGTAAAGTCTGATGGGAGAATATTTGCAAGAAACAAGAGTTGCACTGCAAAAACGGAAATCTAAGCAAGTCATTACGTCTTATTTGGAGTAAAAATTGTCTCATTGGTCTTAATTTGAGCCACATTCACCAGACCAGGTCATAAAAATGTCTTTTTTCAAGCTTTTTTAAGACAAAAATGAGGTGTAAATTGCTTGTAACAAGTCAAAAAAAATTAGAGAGATGTCTTAAAACAAGAATCTTTTATTTTATCCCATTGGCAGATTTTTTTTTAACTTGTTACAAGCAATTGATGCCTCATTTTTGTCTTTAAAAAACTTGAAATGAGACATTTTTATGACCTTGTCTGGTAAACGTGGCTCAAATCAAGAATAGTAAAACAAATTTGACTAAAAATAAGACATGACTTGCACAGATTTCAGTTTTTGCAGTGTAAAACTTGCATGCGTTTAAGTTTTTGCAGTGTATCCAGGACAAACTTTAGCCTTCTGCTGTTTACCTGTATCAACCATTTATTTTGCCTTTCACTTTTTTGATTGATTAATTAATTAATTAGTATAAAGCAAGATCATTTGATAGGTAAAAAACTAACATTGGTGAACTACTGAAATGCTGTGTGAGCTCCTGAACTTTACTGAAACAATTGTGCTGAATCAAAACAGGAGATAAGAGTAATGTCTTTTGGAAGCAATGAAATTTATCTGATCACAAATCTAGAGACTCATTTCTGTTTTCACCATGACATCATGTCGCAGTCTAACCCTCATACGTGCTGAGAAGAAGGATTATCGTTTCCTCAGGAGTTCACTCAGAGAGCAACGACACATGTGGAGGATCCATTAAAGGGTCAACGACCTCTAAAGAAAGCTAAAACCACCAAACTAAAAACTGTGATGAGATTCTCCCCAGCCTGTGAGGAGGAGCAGCTCTTTAGATGAAGCACTGGCAACAGGTTGAAACTCCTAATATTTATGGAGCTTTAAGATGATTTACAGATGTGTTTGCCGCCACTTCAGAGCTGTAATCACGCTGCTATGGAAACTAATCATGGCATGTTACATAAAAGACATAACCGACGGATAAGAGATCAGCGTTCTGAATACTTTTACTGGAAATCACAAAGCCCCGACAGTCGGGTTATCTTTATGACGACTGTAAATGTTGCAGTTTCTCTTCTGAGGAAAAAGAAAGCTGAGGAGTTTCAGAATCTGTGACCCATGATAAATGCTTCATCACTGGGAAAAGGAATGCCAGTATGAATTTGTTTGTCCCACATGTATCAAGATGTGTTTTTGCTCCGACTTGACGTCAGCTTGTGCTGCATATAGAGCACAAACATCCTGAGCAGAGACTCTGGGGAGGGATGAGTGTAAAACAGGTGAATCAGAGGCTCAAATCTTAAAACAGATGCATGTAAAAAAAAAAAATGTTTGTCTGATATCAGGTGTATTATGTGCAGGTTGTGTAATAAGTGCAGGGCACAGATGGATAGCGGCGCTTTATGGAGCAATCAGGAAGTCTGGAATGTGGCTTCGACCAGTCAGAGCGTCTCTCCAGGCTCCCTGCTGTAACATAATCAATCTAGATCATCAAAGCTCTCTGCCAGGCTCCATAAAATCTAACATGCATGCGGTCATAAAGCAGAAACCCTCTGCAGAGAAAGGATAGCACTCAGCTGTGTTTCCGCCGCTGCTCCAGCACCAGGCAGAGCGCCGGTCAGCGAGCAAACATCCAAACGTCTCCCTCGATTCAATAAAGAGCAGGCACGCATGCGTTTCACAAAGCTGCTGCCATAGAAACTCAGACCGCACTTGGCGTCCACCGCACATCCAAGTGGAGCTTTTGTCCCCTGAGTAAGCTTTCATAAAACACAGGCTGGCACCCAAAACGGATCACAAGCTCTCGGGCCGCCGAGACTGTCAAAGACAAAAGTATCAACAGACTTCAGAGAGATTTGGCTCTGAGGCTCCGAGAGACGACGACTGGAGTCCAGGATGGAAATAATTCATGAGTCATTCTTACCAAAAAGGCTTCAAAAACCACAGGAATGAGACGTGTAGGGCTGAAACCATGTTTCATTCAGTTATTCACCTCACACGAAATACAGTGACTTTATTCTAAAACCCCACAAGATCCTGCAAAATACCAAAGGATACTCAAAGACAATTAAGTAGCTGCATAACCCATAAATTTATTCAAAACACTCCTTTACTGTTTCAAATGAGAATTTCTGCAATGGAAACATGAAAAATCTATGGAAGCCCATTTCCATGTGTAGGAAATATAAAAATAAAAAACTGGCTTTTGTTGATGTTCTTTCTCTTTTTAGATGAAAAGCAAAAATAGAAAAATAAAACGTCATAATTCCACTTCACTATCTCAAAAGTTTAACTGTTATTGCAGAATTTTGACTTTTTTTCTCAGAAATTTGACTTTTTTTATCTCAAAATTTTTTAGCTGTCTCTTTTTTTGTCTTTTAAATTAATTGTCAGAAATTTTCAGAAAGTGAAAAACAAAACATGAATTGTCCTGAGATTTGGCCCTCACACAAAATTAGTTATATATTATTAGATTACAGAGAGGGATGGAAGAACAGAACAGCTAAAAGCATTCATTCAATCTAAAAAAAAAAAAAGTTGTATATTTTCTTTCTTTCTTTCTTTTCTTTTTGAATGTATGATTTTTTTATTTTTGAATGTAAAATTTTAACTTCCTGTATTAGAATATTAACTTCTTTCATCTCAAAACTTTAACTTTTTATATCAAATTTCAATCATATATCTAACAATTCTCCATCTGCAACGTATGGATGAATGATTTTTTATTTTTGAATGTAAAATTTTAACTTCCTATATTAAAATATTAACTTCTTTAAATCTCAAAACTATAACTTTTTATATCAAATTTCTATTATTTATCCAACAATTCTACATTTGGAAGAAAATCTGGTAAAAAAATATTGATTCTTAAGCCCAGAATTGTTAAATAAATAATGCTGGTTTCCATAGCAACTGATGACAACACTAAATCAAGCAAAGGTTTTGTGATAAAATTGATCAATTTGCAGAAAAAATGAACTGTCCTTGAAAGTACACTTACTAAAAATGTTAATATTGCTTTCACAAAGAATTTTTTTTCCACATTTTACCCTGTTGGGCCACCATAAAGCTGCTATTTACATAAGTTATTATCATTTTATCAATGACAAACCGAAATATACTCAATTTGATTGATTATATAATTGCTTTAGGACTATATTTATCAACAAATAAACAAATAAAAACATTTTTGAGGCTGAATACACATTTTTTTTGCATATACACAGCCAATCCAGACTTGCACGTAATAAAAGAAAAGAGACATTTTCGATCCTGATCCATTCAGTGATTGAAACTGACCTTGACATGTAAAATTCTGAATTTTGGATCCTATTTAGAGCAAAAGATAATCAATCGAGTATGTAAATATGTGTCACTCATCGTTGAGGAGCTGTAAAATAAATTGACTGGCTCAGTGTTTGAGGCTGCAGCACTTACAGAAGCTTCATGTGTGTTACACTACAGCAACAAGATGAAGCATTACTGCCCCCCTGAGGTTTTCACTTCAACTGACAACACTGTTTCCAAACTCAGAGCCAATAAAACCAACGTGTCGTCACCTGCAGAGCGGCAGCACTGAAATGATTTGGCTGAACATCAGGGGGAATCACGTTTAGCGGTTTGATGTTTGGCAAAAACAAACGACAGAAACACTTCAGAGCAGTGACTGTATGACTAAATCTCTGCTCCTCTTTGTTTACGTCTCCGCCTGCTGACGAACTTAAATGACGTATCAGCACAGATGACAGTGGAATGACAGAGTGCCGACCTGTTTCCCTGCCTGGGGGGACGATGACAGCGTCGTTACTGTGATCTGCATGTGAGCACGTAGACGCAAGCAGACGAGTTTAAGAGTTTAGAAATGAAGTTTTAAAGTTAAACCCTCTTGAATTCAGAGCCAAAGATTTTTTTTATAGGGTTCTCGTGTGCCACAACACGAACCCGATGACCGTCTGCCCTGTTTCTGTTTCCATCCGCCCGTGTTTGGCAGCCAAGAGGCTCAGGATCCTGCAGACCTCACGCGACCTTTCAGCATCTTTCAACAGCAACAAAAAAAAAAAAAAAAAACACACTTCCTGTGGCTGCAGGAAGTGCTGAAGAGGCATAAAGTGTTCCTGAGTGAACTCATCATTAAATGAGATTCAAGGGATCAGTCAGCGGCACAGAGCGCAGGCTGGCATGCACAAAACACACACACATTCACACACACTCACAGCTAACTGGAGGCTAAATGGGAAACCCAAAAATACATTCCCAGGCTGCACTGGATGGACAAAGGTGATAAAAACAATGATCTCATGATGGCATTATCAGGAGATACTCGCACAAGGCATCATGGTAGAGAAAGGAAGAGGAGGTGAGGGGGTGGAAAGGAAAGAAGGTGTGTCAAAGCGAGTCACAGGGTGTGTCTGCGTCTACGTGGTTTTTTGATGTCATGTGAATTGTAATTACGGCGTCTTAACTCACCAGCAGATCTAAGTTCTCTTTGCGTCCCAGAGAGCCGTGCTCAACCTTCTCGGAGCCGGGGGTGAGGATGTAAGGGCTCTGACCCGCAGAGGGCTTCATGTTGGGGAGGCTGAGAGAGCGCATGTCCTTCACGCCCTGCTCCACCTTCAGCTCATCACCTGCTCGTGCTGGAAAACACAGAGTAAAAACAAAAACAAGATTTGAGACGTCTGGGGGAAGGATTGGAAGAGATTTAACACCTTATTTTTTTTAATGCAACATGTCACGTGTGGGAGGTTTTGTTTTTGGTTTGCTTAATTATTTCAGATTACAGCACCACACCCTTCAAATTATGCTTGTATTTTTGTTTTTAGCTCCATCACTTCTCAGAGGCTTGTAAACACAATAACAAGGATTAAACGCAGTGTTGTGCGCAGACATTTTGAAGGAAAAGGGTGAAAGATAAAAAGGCACACAAAACATAAAGCACACTTTCTGGCTCCCAGAGAGCACTTAAGCACAGGTTTTGGCTCCCAAGAAGAGGGCACTTTATCATGTTTTAACAATCCAAAGTGAAAGATTAGTGTTTTTTTGCAAAACTATGGGTAATATGCATATGATTTGGCTCCCATTGAGGTACTTTAGCACATGTTTTGGCCCCTAAGATGACACTTGAGTGTATTTTGGCTCCCAAGAGGGCACTTTGGCATGCATTTTGCCTCCCCCAGAATGGAAACTTATCTTATTTAAACCAGCCAAATTGGCAGATGGCATAGTTTGCCAACCAGGAGGGCAATTTAGTGTGTGTTTTGGCTCCCAAGAAGGCACTTTAATACAAGTTTGCTACAAAGGCAGGAACTTTAGAAAGCGATTTACTCAAAAGGGGACACTTTGGCATATTTTGGCTCCCAAGAGGACACTTTAGCATGTGTCTTGGCTCCCAGATTGGTAGTTTATCATGATTATAAAGCCAGTGAGTGTGGTTTGCCAACCAAGAGGGGAAACTTAGGTATGCTTTGGCTCCCAAGAAGGAACCTAAGCACTCTTTGTGACGAAGACAGGCAGTTAAGCAGCTGTTTGGCTCCCAAGGGAACACTGTAGCAGATGTTCTGGCACTTAAGAGGCCACTTCAGTGTATTTTGGCTCCCAAGGGGGCACTTTAGTGACTGTTTCTCAATAACTGGGCTGGTGTAGCAGCTTTGTCTCACTTTTGACCAAATCAAAAACTTTTTTTTAGATATTTTTTGGGCTTTTCATGCCTTTAATGGATAGAAGAGGACAGTGGATAGAGTAGGAAAGGGGGAGAGAGTGGGGAGCGACATGTGGGAAACAGACCGCAGGCTGGATTTGTACCCAGGCCACCCACCAGAGGGCGACCTAATCTACTAGGCCATCTGCGCCCCCAAATCAGATACTTTTTATGGACATTTAGAGTCATGTGATTAATACACGAGACAAAAATCTTAACTCGCAGTGGTAAAGTAGTCTGAAAACAGACGCAATGATTTATCCTTAACCATCTTCGGAACGACCTTGTCAAAGTTATGAACTTAAATCTGTGTTTTAACTTTAAGCCTTGCATATAAAAGTTTTGCTACATTTTGACCCTCTGTTTTTGCCATCCTAGTTTTTGCTTGGACGTTAAAAGTGTTTCATTTAACTTTTCAACAATTACTTTTCTGCCCAGCTCTTTGAATTGTAACAGTGCTGATATGTGCTACATAAATAAACTTGCCTTTCCTTGTAGCTCCTTTTGGACTCCAAAGGCTCATATCTGACCTTTTAAAACATCCAAATACCCATAAATGTTTGTTAGCAAGTGGCTAACTTTGTCTGATTGAAACACAAGAACAACAGGAAACCAAAACAATGAGCTGAAAGATGCTAAACGGCACCGCAGGGACTAAGGAGAGGGTTGAAAAGTCTCCGTGCTTTTATCACCATAAACTGAAGTCACAATGAGGCATGTGATCACTTCTAATTGTATTAAAAAAAAAACACTTTAAGTACTTCAATATTTCTTTCATAGAAGCCCTGAGTGGACATTCGAATCAGAAACTACTGCAGCTGCTACAGAGAGAAGAAAGAACAAACCCATTTTCCACTGAAGCCTTATGGGTGAGAAACTCAGCAGGGCGACATCTTATTAAGAGTCATGGGATTCTTAATAACCTGTTTGACATTTTTACTTGCAGTCATGATCATTTAAAGAGCGTACAGTTTCCTCCCGGTTGAAGAGAAAGGCGTGGGAGGAAACATGACAGCATTGTTAAACGCACAGATAAGAACCAAGTGACGTTCAAGGCTGCAAAGTCACGAGACGGTTTCAGCTTTCCACTCTCTAAGAACAGACTGGTCACAAATTTAGAGGCTTCATACTGCTGCTTATTTCATTTCATATATGAGTTTATGATTATCTATTTGTCAAATGTGTCATATTTTAGAAGAACAAATGTAAAATAAAAGCAGCTGATTTGCATAAAGAGCAAATGAAAACAGTCTGATGAAGAAAACAAAATCTTTTCTGTTGCTGCATCTGGAAAGACACTTAAATAAAAGACACTTAAGGAAGAAAGAGAGGGATTACTCTGCAGAAAAAAGATTTAGGGCAACAATTTTTTTGTATAATCAACATTATTCAAAAGATAAAGATGTAGAGGCAGCAGCTGCTTAAAGGACTCTACAGCTGTGACTCAGAGAGCTTCTTCTGTTTAATATCTCATGTTTTAGATCTTCTCAAGTGCTTTCTGTATTGGAGCTGTTTTTAAAAATAAAAGAGGTAACCTCCAGGAAATTGCTCAAATGAAATCTTGGGTGCAGCTTTGTTCGAATGCATTAAATTGCTGGATGATTGAAGAGGACCCGCTGCTTTGTTTGTGTCTGTTTGTGACTCACACACACAGACAGAGGATGGTTGATAATTGTTAGGTGGGGCTCAGTCTGCACCGAAATCTGTTTACAACTCCCATCGTGTTTATACCTTTGACTTTGAGGTAGTGTCCTCCGAAACGATACGCCTCGAAGTTGAGAGACAGCGGCGTGTTGGACTGATCCAGGAACAAGTCGACCCGGGACAGCTCGATGCCGTTCCTCTCAAACACGGGACCCAGAACTTCTCTGTAGCAATAAAACACGACACGATACATCAACACTGCTTCAAATCCAGCTCACACTTCAGTCTCATCCTTCTTCTCTTTCTTACCTCAGCGTTTTCTTTTTCATCGCAGGAACGATTTCAGTGTTGATGTCCACGTTGAGATCGAACTTGAGGCTGAAGCACTCCTTGCTGGGGTCCTGCAGGGGGGGGGGGCAAGCACACGGTGAGTTTATAAAGTGGGGGCAGCTCTCACAGGGTCCACAGAGGCTCCTTCTCACTGCACGGCCACATTTTATTTGTAAAACAAACCAAACATCAGCAAATGTTCTCCACTAGGGGGCAATAAGGAGAAAATGTGTCTGGATTTTTTTTATGGCAGGATCAGGATTTAAGACAACAACATTTTTAGCTTCAAATATGCCTTATCCTGCCTCCAGAAATATTGTCTTTCTTCCATTTCATAACTTTAAATAGGGCTCAAGCCAAGCGACCAGGCAACCTGAAACCCTAAGAACTATTTCTTTCCACGACTTTTACCCCAAATCTATGGAAGCACACTTGCACCAGTTAAAAAAATTAAAACAAAATCTTAACTTTGTTGAGAATTTTCTTTTTTTCGCCCATATCAGGTCAAAATTTTAGGATTATCAAGTCAAAATTATAAGAAAAAAGTCCAAATTTTGAGAAAAAGGATGACTTGTTGACTCAGCAAAAAGTCTCAACAAAGACAGTTTTCCATTTTTTATTTTTGTAGCTCGCAGGTATTGGCTTCTATACAAATTGCATCCCTTCATCATGCACCAAAAGACACTAAAATTTGCCTAACCCCATTCTAGAGCTTTCGTGATAATATGATGCTCCATGGTGCCCCCTAGAGACTAAAAAATGCAGCCCCCAAAGCTACTTCGACCTACAGGCCTGAATATATATATTTTTTTTTTTAAAGTTATTTTTTTGGCCTTTGTGCCTTTATTTGATAGAGGAGGACAGTGGATAGTGTCGGAAAGGGGAGAGAGAGTGGGGAGTGACATGCGGGAAATGGGCCACAGGTCGGATTCGAACCCGGGCCACCCGCTCGAGGGCAAGCCTCATGGTGCGCAGCCATATCCACTAGGCCATCCGCGCCCCAGGCCTGAATTTTTTTTGCCCAAAACTATAATGCCAAGACCTTTAAAAAAGCCTTCTACGGCCGTAGTGAGTTGTGAACAGGAGGTTTGGAAATTTGAGTTAATAGTCAAATTTTGACCATTTGCAGGTCGTGTATTTGAATGAACTAGTCCTAGGAATTTGGCTGAATCAACGTCAAATTTCCAAATTTGGATTGTGTATATTTGTTTGTCTATATGTCAGCCCTGCGATTGACTGGTGACCAATCCAGGGTGTACCCCGCCTCTCGCCCAATGACAGCTGGGATAGGCTCCAGCCACCCGCGACCCTGAATAGCAGGATAGACGGTTAAGAAAATGGACGGATGGATGGATTGTGTATGTTTGACAAATTGATGATGAAAAGTTTTAAAAAACGTTTTTTCACAGACATTGATGTGCATGGAATTTTTTGGGAACATCTACCATAACAAGACATACACAAAAAATAAAGTGTTACTTAAAATACTGAACAGGAAGTTTGGAAATTTGACCTGAAAGTTGGAATTTTCTCACTTGCAGGGCACATGTTTGAATCTTCAAATTGCATATGTGTATACTAGACAGAATGATGATGAAAAGTTGACCAAAGTTGATGTTTTTTTCGTCAATATGCAAACCTGAATAGCTCTTATGTACAAGGGAACAGATGTAAAATGTTGGATCCAGAACAAAATGCACACACGTGCTAAGTGTCAGTCTGAGTACATGTATCTGTCTTTTTATCCATCAAAATGAGGCGCCTGAAAATCGCTGATTGTGGCTTTAATCTGGTCTTATGTACTCTGGTAGCCTATGGTATACTTAAGTCAGAATGTGCTTCAGTGAGACGTTGGTGGATATACTTTGGTTTGTGACCCTTGAGATGAAAAGTGGGGGCTGTATGGAGATGTACCCATGGCCTAACTTTGGACACTGCTGTCGTTACTTTCCAGGAACAGAAATGAAACTGTCGTAACACGGGGAGACTTTTTCTGTGTTGCACAATTCAGCTCATGTGTCTGTCTGGTCACTTACATCCGTGTGTCGTCTCCTCGCCTTCTTCTTCGCCAACTTCATCCCCCCTGATTTACGCTCCCTGCGAGATGATAACACAAAAACATAGGTGCATCATTTAGACAGAAAAAAAAAAAAAACACAAATCATTCTCAGGCGGGAAAACTCGCGATGATGTAAGAGAGCGTTAACTCACCCGCGGTCGCTGCTCCCCTCATCCTCTTCCTCCAGGTCAGAGGGGGGGCTGGTGCGAGGGGGACAGGAGCGCGTGGACACGTTCCGAGCCAGGATGGAGGCTAAAGGTCAAGAAAACACGGCGGTCATTCCTTCCATTAGATCCCAACAGAGGCATCTTTGAGCTCAGGTTTGAATGTTCAGAGCAAATTACAAAGAAGCAGATTTTCTTTCATTTCATACTTGAAATCAAATCTGAGGATTGTTTTCTTTAATCTTTTGAAGTTGTGATTCCCACAGTGTCACATTTCAGAGGAGGAAACCCAGATTTTGATCAAACAAAGGCTTTAAAAATGCTACAATTTTCTATAAATCATCATATTTTTTTTAGATTTAGCTGAAAATTGAGCTGGAAGACGAGGTTTAATTGTATCCTGGAGCCTCAGAGTCAGACTTGGGAAATCTGCTCTGGATTGTTTCAGCAGTGACACAGAGGAAAGCAGTTCCAATAAAAACTATGTACAGTGAGGTCTGTGTTTTATCCTGCAGGACCAGGTTTTTTAAGCCTTTGAGTCACACAAAAATACGTCGATTTACCTCCTCTGATTGGTCGTGACGGCACAAATCTTAGAGATTATCACCACTTGAGTTTCAAACCCTTGAATTAAGGTTTTTCTTTCAGAGCTCAGATCGAGAAGGCAAACGTCGGCTTGAATCCTACCTTTCTACGTCCAAACGTGACAGAAAAAAAGCTGCAAGAAGCATCATGTGAGGTTTGTCAACTCAGAGAAATTATAACACTGCAAATAATCTTGCACTTGCAGAGATTTAAAATCTTACTTTAAGACATGCTGAATAAAATATCTTGTTTTAATGTCTTTTGTACTTATTTTTAGCATTTAAAACTATGTTAGATCTCAAAAAAAGCATGAAAGTTTCAATTTTGTCTTAATTAGTCTGGGAATCCTAAAATGAGTGGATAACTGTTAAAACAAGTTACTTTGGTTTTCTCACATGTAATTTCATAACATTAAAACTTGTTTCAAGATTTAGCTCTACCTCAAGTTGCTTGATTTAAGAATAACACAAAAAAAATCATCTTTTTAAGACACAGTTTATTTAGCAAACAGCTAAGAATTTTACAAACCCATGCCCGAAAATCAAGTTATCTTAATCATACTTCTCTAATTCTAAGTAGTTTTGACTTTAAAAAAGTGATATTTTTCATTCCATTTGCTAAAATTAGGAATATAAGAAGCATGAAATTAGATTCTATTGCTCATATTCAGTATATTTCACTTAAAATTCTTCTTGAGGAAGTTTGTTTTCCAAGCATTTTAATCTAAAAATGAGCATTTTCTTCTTGTTTTAAGATCTAAGAATACTTATCAAGGTCATCTTGTTTTTAGATTTATCAGTCT
The DNA here is from genome assembly GCA_008086565.1 of Thalassoma bifasciatum. Lineage (NCBI taxonomy): Eukaryota > Metazoa > Chordata > Actinopteri > Labriformes > Labridae > Thalassoma > Thalassoma bifasciatum. The sequence goes on from RPOG01002519.1 coordinate 48,828, forward strand.
TATTTCAAAATTTCTAGTCAAGTGAAATTATCTTGCTGCATGGACAGATAATTTCTCTAGTTTTAAGATATTTTTCCATCAAATTTAGTATTTTTATCTTGTATTCAGACTCCCTTTTTTGCAGTGAACTTAAACAGTTGAATCTTTTAATTGGCCTGAAAAACATCAAACCAATTCTTCCAGGCAGCCTTTTACAAAAAAAATAAACTTGGATTGAGGTCAAACTGGATACTTGTGCAGGAAGTAAGTCTACTATGAGGTTAAAAATTAGTAAGAATAAACATCAAAAGTTATTATTACCACATGTTGGACTCTCATCGTCATGTTTGTATGAATTTCACTTGACTAATAGTGGAAAAGAAGATGTTTCGTACATTTCTTTCCTTATTTAGACTCTTACGACAGAGTGTCTCTGATATTTATGTACACACTGAGATCCTGCGATGAGCTCATGGGTAATGACATCACCCCGAGAGCAGGAAGACTCCAGATGAGTATCTTACCTTGAGGTTGTAAGTCAAATCGGGGGTGCCGGTCAAAGTGCATGTTGTCAGTGTTCTCCGAGTGGCAGCGTGAGTCACATGACTCACACAGGTGAAGGGGGCTTTTGCTATTCAGGTCTTGGCAGTCTGGGTGGTGGCAAACCTAAAAAAAAGAGACAGAGAGGAGGATGAAGTTGGAGCAGAAAGTGCCAGAAAGAAGAAGTCTGACATGTTTAATTACTTAAAGACGGATTGGGTTAAGCTAAAACTGAGACACCCTCTTCTTACAGTGTCATTAAAAAACATTACACAAACATTATGTTACTTCACTGCTGTGGGCTTCATGAATGACTTTGTTTAAGATCAATACTCTATGATCCTACCATTCACAAACATTTGCTCTTTTAACATCAGGATTCTCAAACTCTTGGCTCACCTCATCATTTTATACTTGATATCAATTTATAGTGAAATCCGGCAAATATCTGATTTCCGAGTTGACCCTGAACACAGCATAATCAGCATATGAAAACAAACAGAAAAACACAAACATACTTTTACGCTGCTAACATCCTCTAAACGTTAAATCAAGATGTGTCTTTCAAAGGCCAAAAGAAAGGTTGATTCAAGGCAAAGAGTGTTTCAGGAAAAGTAGGAGAATGATTAATTCTGTGGAGTTCAAGGAGTCGCACCTGTCTCATATGTAAAGTAGTGATGTGCAGATCAATACTGAAATACTGTTACTACCGATACTAGATCTTTACTGCACAAAAATTGATTCTTAAATCAAACTATTAATACTTTTGATACTTCGTTCACTTGGAATAATGTAATAATTAACAGGAACACAATGGAAAGTAGCTAAACTACTGACGTCTTGAATCATACGCGGTTGGTGGGAACTACTTTTTCTTCCGCCTGGGTAAGTTCACTTAATCTGAAAATGCAATAATCGAGTGTGAACAGAGTCAAGTGTGGAGCTATTTCTGCTGCATTCATTCAGGTTGGGTTTCCTTGAGAATTGATCATTTAAAGTGAATAACATACACAAGGTGTTGTTAGATTACACAGAGCAATTGCTACAAAACAGCCGCGGCAAACTTCGAAAAATATATTGTACAAAGATTGAATAAATAATATGTTATCTACATATCTGGTATCATTTAAAACCAGTCTAATTTGTACAATCAATATCAGTATGGCAGACACCAGCCTGAAATTTACTCAGTATCAAATCGGTAAGGAAATCATTGGTATCGAGCATCAATTAATGTAAAGAGAAAGTTTCTGTTCTAAAAGAGTTTAACCCAAGGATGCAAAGTACCAGGGAGATTAGCAGACAGAATGAGCTAAATAAAGAGCTGTCAACACAAAAAATGTACCCAGGGAGCAAAAAAGGAGGTAAAGCAAAGAACAGGTCCAGGCTTAGCGATGACTATCTTTTAAAAAGACTGAGGGTTTCAATTTCCACCTCACTCAGAGCAAATGTGGCCCGAGGAAGAGCGCTCAGAATGTTACTTATTAGACAAAAAATGTCAAAATTATTGCAATTTCTGCAGAATCAGAATAATTTTTAATCACCAACTTCTAAAAAGACCACAAGGAATACAAGTCAGTTATCTTTTCAGTAAAAACATTTAACCCAACACTAAATATCAATAAATATCATATAGATAAAAAAAAACTTTAAAGTTTTACAGTGCAAAGTATATATCTGTGTGAAAATGTGCAATGGAGGAAAAAAAGTGCAATTCTCTTTTGATAAAAAGCAAAAATAGTTGGATTAGTAAAAAAAAGCAATAATAATAATAGTGATCATTTACAGTAAAATACCACCAGCTGTGGTCAATCAATTCAATGACACTGAAATTTTAGTGAAGAGAAAATATTTGTGAGCTGAAAGAACTGTAGAAGAAACAACCTACAAATTCTACAATTCTAATTTTTTTAAACAGTTATCTGCATAAAAACAAGCCTTTTTTGCAGATGAACATTTTTTGAATGTAAATATCTTTAAAAACAACTGGAAAATGCTGAATATTTTTAAGGCAGTGCCAGGGTAGAAACATCCCAGCATTCCCAAACATTGAGAATACCTCTCTATTGTTCCTGCCACAGTGAAATGACCACAGAGTCTGCCATGAGCATTCCTGAGGTTTGAGACTCCCACCTCTCACCATCTGTCCCCCTCAGTGGGACGACGACTAATTGACTTTAAGTTAGTTTTTCACCTCGTGTGCTGACCTGAGACCTGCCCACGGTTACATAATCTGAATTCCTACCAGAGGAAATGAAGCAATGAAACAGACGACAGGTCAGGAACTGGGACACTTCCAGACCTCAGAGCTCTGCTGCCGAGGCGACGGGCGGCAGAAGGCTGCGGGATTACGACCCAGACAGATCCGACCCCTCCCTCGTGTCACCCTCAACTCCCCCTCACCATGGGGCCGGGTGGCACCAGGGTGCTCTTCTACGACTCGTCACCACACCCCGCGTCGGCTCAGGAAGCGAGGATGTATGGGGAGATACAATGGAGGTCTCGCTAATGTACTTCCTGTCATTGTTTCCACGCACTCAAGAGGAGCAGTGTCTGTAAATCTGAGTGCACAACTGGGAATGCAACTTTCATGGACACAGAAATGAGACCCCGTGTCTTTAAAACGCATCGTTATACAGGCTGAATTCAGAGAACACAGTGGTGCTGCATGTCCTTGCTAAAAATAAAAGTTCAGCTGCAATAAACTGCTCAGTTTTCAGTATTTAAAGCCTCTTTTTTTGTACTCTACCGTCTCATTCTGCAGACAGGACTCTCTCCCACTCCTGCAGCTCGGCTCCGTTTCCATGCCAGCAGCCACCCAGGACCCCAATAAACATCCACAAGATCCACACACTGAAAATCTGCCTTATTAATCCACTCCTCTCAATGTCTAGTCAGCTCTAATCATGGATTTTAAAGATCAGGTCTCAGAACTGGACAAGGACAGAAGGACAGAAGGAGGGAGGAAAGGTGGGAAGGGGGGAGGGATAAGGTTAAGGAAGGGTGAGGAGTCCCAGTAAATATATAAACCCAACAGGAAGGAGAAAAAAAAAAGGTCCATCCAGAAGCTTTTCAGAAGTACAAAGCCCCCCTAATCTGGCGGCCTAATTGGTGCCTGTGCTCTGTCAAAGCCATCTGACGCTCCTGCGGAGATTAAACAGCCCCGCTCTGAGCTCCACGAGCCCTGGGTCTTCTCCTCTTTTTCCTCTCCCTGCCTTTCTTCTCTGTCCTCTGCCACCACCGGCAACGGCTCCTCCCTTCCGCTCATACACCCAGGATCAGTGTACCCAGGCTGAGCCCCCGACCAGGGACCGGAGGGAGGTTTTAAATAGAAAGAGACGGAGAGGCAGGAGTCAGCGCGGCTCAGAGGACGGCCTTGTGAACCGTGGAGGACGTCACATGCTCTCAAACAGTAAACAAAACTGAAGACAGGGACATTAATCTCGTATTTCATCACAATGAGTACAGTAAAATAACTATTCAAATTCAACACTTAGTTGTAGCGAAGTTTCAACCAAAACTTCTGCATAAAAACTGAATCACTGACTTGAGAAATAAGTAGTTGCAGTTTCCACTATGGGGTCATTGTAGTCTTTTAGCTCCTTGTTTTGAAATCTATTTACTGTTTAGTTTTACTCTCTGCATTCATAGCTACATCTTTGCAATGAGGGCCTTAAAAAAGACTTTAAAAAACATGACTGAAGAAGCTGGATAAGCTTAACTGCTAAGTTGCATCCCATGTACACAGACCGAATAAAGTGGTGGACTTTTGCTGCATGTCATCTTTCACTCTTTCCTTCAAGTTCCCTACTAATCCACTGCTCATATCTTAAACTAAAAGCATTGAAAAGCTTTGCACTTCAGAGAAAAATGACAAAATATGACTCCAAGCAGCCTTTCCAATGCAAAAAAAAGTTCGCAACCAGTCCTGATTTAGCAGATGTTTACTTGCAAACTCAGCCTGTCCGTGTCAAAATAACATGTTCACTTAATCAGTTAGAAGTATCAGTAGTTTATACTGGCGTTTGAGTTTGAGGGAACTTGAGCATGCATTTCGGCTCCCAAAGGAGACACTTTGTTGTGTTTTGGCCCCCAAGGAGGCACATAAACATGTGTTTTGGGCCCTTAGAGGACCCTTCAGTGTGCATTTAAGCTCCCATGGAAGCTCTTTACAGTAGCTGTTGGCTCCTCAGAGAACACTCTATGGGGGTTTTGACTCCCAAAAATACACCTCAGTGTGTTTTGGCACCAAAGAGGGCACTTTGGCACACATTTGGGCTCCCAAGATGGCCCTAGGCATGTGTTTTAGCTCCCAATGGCATCCTGGTTTGTGTTTTGGCTCCAAAGAGGGCACCTCAGCATGTGTTTTGGCTCCCGAGGAGGCACCTTAACATATGTTGTCTCATAAGATGGCACTTCAGTGTGTGTTTTGGCTCCCAAGAGGATAACTCAGTTGTAGTTTTGGCTCCAAAGAAGGCAATCTGCCCTTGTTTTAGTTCCCAAGTGGCCACTTTGACGTGCATTAGAGCTCCTATGAGGGCACCTAGGCATGTGTTTAGGCTCCAAAATTGGCACTTAAGCAGACAATTCAACTCCCAAAGGTGTAACTTAGAGTGCGTTTTGGCTCTCAATGAGGCATTTTAACATGTGTTGCTCCCATGGTGGCACTTTTGTTTCTTTTGGCTCCCAAGAGGCAATTTAAATTGGTGTTTTGGCTCTGAATGGGGCTTTTTAATCCATGTTTTGGCTCCTATGGGGGCACTTAAGCAGGTGTTTTGGCTCCCATGGGGGCACTTGAAACAATTTCATTAATTTGGCCACACGGGAGGGTGACTGTCCCCCCCTGCCCACCCACTGCGCACACCACTGCTGACAGATATTAAAGAGTGCTGAGAAATTGGGAACAGCTGATCTTTTTTTAAGCACACTCTGGTCCTGTTCAGTCCTGCGCTCGCTGTGTGGTCATCATCACAGAGGGGGATGATAAGAACACTGTGATACTCATATTTCTCAATCAGCGTGCTGATGACGTTTGAGAAGCTGCAGCTCCGGAGGGGTGAAGAGTCTCACCTCCGACTGAGTCACAAACTTCGACCTGCAGTTTGACGACCGCGCTGCAGAAACAAGCAAGTCACAGAAATCTGTTACGACATCACCCAAAGCCAAGAGCTGCTCTCACATTTTGGTGCAGCAGAGTCGAGTGTCTCATCACAGTGAGGTGCTATGTTCTCCAGACAGACGCTCGGTCAGAGAAACCCAAGAAAATCAGATGCCATATTTAGACAATGGCTCAGAAAGGTAGGGCGTTCACATTCCTGCTGCAAGTATCTGACGCTTTAGCCAAGATAAACGGGTGCATCATGGGATAAAGAGAGGAGATGGAGCAAAAAGAATCAAAAGGAAAACCCTTTGAAAGCTTTTAATCTTACATTCTTGACAAATACCTGGAGAAAGACGGTGAAAATAACTGCTTTAAGCTCAGGATATGTGCAACAGGGATTTTTGCAATGCTCAACATTCCTATCAGGGAGAGGGATGATTGATACTTGGAGGAGAGGACGACCTGACTTTCTTTATCCTCGATGTGGATCAGTTTCCACAACACAATAGAGAGGAGTGAGAGGAGTGAGAGGGACCGTGCCGGACAGCTGACAGGAGGCCATGCGTGCCTCGGACTGTGTGCAAGACAACATGTGTCATGTGAGCCTGTGTCGCGTGTGTTCCCCCTCCGCATGCCTGCTCTCAGATCTGCCCGGATTAGTCAGGAGGTTTGGGGGGTATAGCATGAGTGACTTTACATGAAACACACACACACACTCACACTCAAACACAGACTTCCTGACAGCTGAGAACACACTCCAGCAGCCCCACAGCGGCCCTCGTCCTGGGCTTAGCACATCCAATGCCACGTGGCACCTGCTTTATGCGCCCTGGTTTCCACACATCCTGCAAACACTCCCACACACCTACAAACACAGGCATGCCACGCCACGCCAGGCCGCGCCGTGCTACGAGGCTGTGTCACTGATGAGCAGAGCGCTCGTCTCGCAGCTGTAATAAAGCCGGTCTTGTTTGGAAGAAGATGACTGGAGTCTTCTGAGGTGAATCAGGATTATTACCGTAATCCTCCAAACACTGGCACGCTACATGTGAAGACGCTCCAGCACACTTTACGACACCTCCTGCAGCCCCCGACACCAGTTAAGAGCTTGATCTTCTTTGGTGCAAACAGACGGCTTTGCAGAGCACAGCTGATGCTAAAGACATTAAAGCTTGGATCGCTCGTAATGACGTTAGAGTCAAATGTCTTCAACATGATTTATAATTAAGGATCCAGCTTGTGGCTTTTGAGTAACAGGCTTGCAGTAAAGATTGGCAGAAGTGTCCTCACCACCATTACAATTCTGGCTCCTGAGGAGCGTTTTAAATCAGCGTCGACGGGTTGCCACATCCTCGCAGTCTGGAAAATTGGTGGGTAATCAGTCTTTGTCGGTAAAGGGAATTATATGACGCACTGAGGAAAGGCTGACGATAAATTCAAAATCCAGATTACAGATCTGACTTTATGTGATCGGAGCACAGACAATCTGCTCTGTAATGATCTCAAGAATACTGATAACATTCATGGGTTCATTCAAGACGCCAAAACTTTACTGGCACGGACCTCCTGTCTGTTTATTACCCCTTCCTCCAGTCCTCCCCCGGGCTACAGCTTGTCCTGCCAGAGCACACCTTGCACTTATGCAACAGCGTGCATCATCGCGTGCACATGTGTGTGTTTGCATCAGGTCAGAGGACAAGAGAAGAGTGTGTGAGCAGCTTTAAAACACAACATAATCCCTCGAATTTTCACTGACACTTCTTTTCACGCTTCATCGCGACTTCCTCTCATCGACTCCTGCGATTCTTGAGCTCATGTTCTTAAAATGTTCATATGATGTGACGCAGAGAGACAAATCATGTCTGTAGGGAAGAGGCACCGCTCTGTTTGTTTTACTGAGCTACAAAAACATACAGTTCAGCCGGGGTCAGCGGCTCTGCAGAGCCATGTTTTTCTGCCCCTTTCTGCCCTTTCTCCACTAAAGCTCCCAAAGGTGAGATTCATGCTTCAGTCAAACGATGTTTTTGAGTTTTACAGAGACCCTGAAACTTTTTTTTCCCTCATAACATAGCACAGTTCAAGGTCGCCGAACATTTCTGTCTGTTCTGCTCAGACTCTGTGTCTGCAGCTTCTCGAGGGGGTGACTCTTGAGGCAGAAACACAGCTAAAGGAGAAAAAAAACTTATCAACCTGAATATTTATCTGCCTCGTTGTTTTTTTATTCCAGCAGACAGGAGTTTATGTCATTATTTCTGAGAGAGCAATGGAAAATCTCTCTTCAAGCTTTTCAACTAAGTCCATCCGAAGCAGTGCACGAGACAAACCCTGCAGAAAAAAAAACAGCTGCTGAAAACAGAGTGACTGCAGGAATTAGTCCAAATAGAAGTGTAACCCTTTGCTTTACGCATAAGTTGATAGAAACTGTTCAAGCTGCTCATGACAGAGAAGTCAGTGTTAACTTCAGAATAGTTCAGCTGATAAATATGCTGCTACACTCACTTTTGTAACAAAACTGCGAGTTTTCACTAAAAGGAGGTAATATTTGTTATTGTTTCTAAAGTTAAAATTGAAGGAGGAGGAGGGGAACGTGAATCTAGAGTTATCATTAAAATGTTATTAAAGTTCCTAGTTTTAATATTTTGGTGCTCTATTTCTTTGTCTAGAATGATAACACAAAATCCTTTCTATCACTCATGGTTAGTGGTTGGGTGAAGACATTTATTGAAAAAAAAAACAGTTTACTCTTTTTAGATCATAATGACAACAGAAACTTCAAAAATGACCCTGTTAAGAAGTTTACACAACTCTGGTGGTTTTGGCCTGATAAATACACAAATGTGAACACAAATGTGTTTGAATGTCTACTAAAGGTAACCATCCTCACCTGTGATCTGTTTGCTTGTAATCAGTGTGTGTGTAAAAAAATTGAACAGGGTCATTTTTGAAGTTTCTGCTGGAAGGTGTAAACTTTTGGGTACAACTGTAGATCTAAAGTTGTTGTCATGATGCAAACAAACCCTAAAGGTGGATAAATTAATGTCAATAAAAGACGCCTGATGACCTGAGCTGATGTGAAGTTCATTTAAAGTGACAGGTGAGAACTACCTAAAGAAGAGAAACGCTCCAGCTGCAGGTGTAATAAAGCTTTTATTGTGTTATGTTTGATGTTGAATTGTGTGTGTGTGTGTGTTTGCGTCAGAGTGAGAGCATGAGTGTGTGGAGGTGTGAGGTCAGGGAATAAAGGGTTACTGTACAACTCGGCAGAGAGAAAGACCACAATGTGAGAAAATGAAATCTCTGATCTTTTATTGACATATTGTGAAAGCTGGAGTTCCCACACATGTGCTCCTCTAACGCACACAAACACACACACAGCTGTTTGTAACCATGGTGCCCACACCCATGGAGCAAACGCAACTCCCTGTCATTGTTCCACGCGGCCAAACATCATCACAAACACACAAACTATAGAAAACATGAATCAAAGCCAACCTGAATCAACACAAAGCACAACAGCAGCGCTAATGCTACGCACGGGGACAATGGAAAGAGCTGTTTGGTAACATGGAGCTGGGACTGCTTTGTTCAGACTGAATGTTTGTGTGTTAAGACTGCGACTAACATTAACTGTATTGCTAACTATCACTCCACTCCCACAGGAGCAGTCCTGTCCTGACATGAAAACCATCATTTGGTAACAGTCTCCTCAGCGGTAAACTGGGTTAGCATTAGCTAGAAGGAAAACAGTAGCTTTAAATCTGAATGTTCGCTCTGTGAGTTCTGTTATGAGCTGCTATGGAGAGAATCTCACAGAAAACAAGTAAAAAAGCCACAACTGCATCCCAAAAAACACACCTCCATGCTAATGATTAGTTAGCAGCAGACAGGCAGCAGAGTCATGCTCGGTCTTGTTCAAATAGTCGCCTGTGAAGTCAGTCAGACGCAGGAACTCACTCACTCTGCAAACCAATCAAAGATTACTAAAACTCAGACATCAGGACACATCATCGCTGCTTCATACGTCTGCGACTCGAAGTCACACAATCACCGTCTGATTCCCTCCTGACCTTTGACCTGTGCATACATCAGTACAGAGCAGAGCAGAGTGCAGAGGCTGCACAAACACAGGTGTTCCTTTCCATGTTTATGCAAATAGAGTCAAATATTTCCATGACCTATTTTCCTCTGTTATCACGACACGAGCCGAAGCTGACCATTATTTTTACAGCCCTGAGCTGTGGATTAGATTTAAGATTCAGTGATGAGTTAAAGGTCAGGAAAGAGATGGTCTGGAGAATGTGTCCTATAATCTCTGAAGGATCTTCAATTTTCAGTCATAGAAGAGTAAACACCAATAAAATCCAGTTTAAAGAAGCAGAGTGAAGCAGTTTTTCTCCTTTTTTCTGAGTCTAGTCTTTAATTGCTGGATCTTTATATATTTTCTGCAAATCCAAAAACAAAAAGAACTGCTCTTGTTCTCATTTGCTGTTTTTCAGTGGCTTTAAACAGAAAAACCAGTGGATTTGCATCACCTTTTGTTACATTAGGTGTAATAATAGACAGATGTCAGTGTTAAGCTTGAGTAATACTCGCACCAAGAGTCTCAATTTTCCTTTCCTCTTTCTTTCTTTCTGGAGTACTCAATTCTACAGAGTAGTCATTTGAAGAGGATATTAACATTTGGTAAAATCAATATCACCTATAACGATATGTGGATTCAACAAATGGTTATTGTAATGCTTATCAAATATCACACTTTGAAGTGTGTAAAGTACAAGTAAAGGACAACAGGACAGATGTCACTTTTGGAGCCAAGAAATGCAACAGAAGGTGTAACAGTTTCACAACATACAAGGTATCAAATTGTATCATATCATATTGCAATGCATCATGCCAAAGAAGCAACTGACAGATGTGAAAACTAAGGGGAAAAATCCAGTTCAGACACATGAAGCCTGTGGAATAACTAAAAGTTGCTGTTCATTAAGAATCCACTTGAGGCTGGAAGCAGAAAGACCAGAAACCACATGAAAACCCAGCCATAAAACAGACCTTTACAGGACTAGATAACATTGTTATAGCTTGGTTTAAAAAAAAAAAGAAAAAAGCTTGGGTCTGAAGCACTAACTTCGCTATCAGCATGCACTGTACGGGTTTAATTTGTATGTAACTCAGCGGTTTAGAAGATATCAGGATCACGAGTTTGTCCAGTCAGAAGCTCAGCCCAGGTATAGTCACCAACAAGAAGCTCAGAGCCCGCCTCATATCCAATATGGCCCCCGCCATTGAATGGCTTCATTTCTTTGCATTAGGAACAGATAGTGACACAGCTGGGACTTCGTACATATTTTATGCACTCTATGGTGAAAGATGATGCGGGGAAGTGCAAAAACTACTTTTCATTTCTGTCCAACACAGCCAATAAACTGTGCCATGTAGCTTTGTGTGTTTGGCACCAACAGCTCAGCATAACAGTGCTAGAATTATAAACAATAGGGCTGAAAGATATATCATTATCATATTGATATCGAGATGTGAAAATTCAAGATACTAATATCCAAATATCAAAGATATCAATAATGTAGATTTTCCCATCTCACCCTGCATGTAAAACTCAGACAGTCACATGATTATTGGTGACTTTCTGCTAGTGTTGTTGACTGACAGTGTGCTTAAGTCCATCAACCATTCCTTCCACATCCTGTTATAATATCATGCTTTTATTTTTCTGAAAAAATCTTTAGTTTTCTCTAATCCCAGAGTCATATTGTATCATATCAATATCTAGATATCTGGCATTAATATTGATGTATGAAAGGTGTTTATCCATATCGTTCAGCCCTAGTATACAACCAGATTAGACAGTAACTTCAAACACTGTGTTACACTTCAAGAGGTCAATGCAAGAAATTCCATTCCCAAATGCACTGTTGTGTAATTTAAGGGAGACAAACTCTAACTTTCTGCTTGAGGCTGGCTCTAGAAGAGAAGGAAACCATGCAGTTTGAAGAAATCATTTCACTGTTAGGTAGAAATTCAAGAAAATAAGCAAAAGATGAACTTGTCCAAATCTTGTAAGACTCCTGAAACAGTCGCTGTGCTTTTATGCCGTTAAGTCCCTGTTTACATTCAGACTGCATGAACAAAAACAGTATCTGATTCCGCAGTTCGCCTGATTGATCGTCAGAGACAGCGCTGAAAGCCGGCGTCCTTTCCATCAAGCTGCGCTGACAGAAACTCTGCTGCATGTGTTCACTTCTCTGCTACCTTATTTTAAGAGCCAACTTTCATCGTCCTCCTGAGAGCAAAGCACACCACCTCAGCGGGCGCCCCACGTGCACTCTGCACAGAGCCCGCTTTCCTAAACATCGCACAGAGTGGCCATTAGCGAGGCCCGGTAGGTGGGACTGGACGCGGCGTGCACGGAGATCAAAGGGGAGAGCATGGCCAGGCCTCGTGTGAGACTGATTTATTTTTCAATAAATACAAGACGCATCTGTTGAGGAGTGGCACAAGAGAGGGCTGCTGCTGTTCGCTCGCTTTTTTCTGCCGCCATCTGTCCTCTGGGAGGTGAAGGAAAGCCAGGGTTTGTTTTTTTATTGCAAACCTTATGCAACAAGACGAGCTGCCTGCCTGTTCCCTATTAACCAGCTCTACTTCACTCTGGTTCAGACCTGGAGCCTAAAACACACACATGGAGTCAGTCAAACAGAGGCACTTGTTGTGAGAGTGTGTTCATCAAAGACGCCGCAGTGGCTAATTCATCCACTAATAGACGATGATGTCATTCAGAGCCATTAAGAGCTGGTGGATATAAAACAATGACAGCAGGTGTGCATAATAACCTCCATGAGAGATGTTTGACATTTAAACACGTGCAGCTTCAAAGGCTTATTTCTGCTCATTACAACTTCATTTATGACCAGCTTTGTTTGTTAATGAAGCTCCGCCCCTTTTTTTTTTTTCAGCTGCTTGCATCAAGCTCCTGTTCACAATAATATTAGATTAAAACAAACATTTTAAAACAATGTTATTGCTTCTGTTGGGAATTTTGGGACCTGACTCAACAACTACCACTGTGTTAGTTTGCTATCTTTGTATCTTACCAACCTTTTATTAAACAAAAGTCTTTCCAAGATTTCAAGATACTTTATGTCATCGCACAGCAGCAAAATTGCATTTGATTTTCATCCCGTCCAAGAAACATAAAAAAGACAGTGACATACAACTGGGGGAGGACAGGAACACTGTGGGGTAGCTAGCTTGCACAGCGCCCAGTTTTATTAGAAGGAAAAAGAGTACAAGAGGGAGGAAGAGGGAAAAAAAGCAAATGCCAGACTAGGCTCTTGTAGAGGGGGCAAAGTATGAGATTAGGAAAAAATACCTCAAAAAGTACTCCAAATACATCAATGACGACCAAAAGCAGTCTTTAGAAGTCAAAATATGTGGTTATTTTAAACTACACCCCCCAGGCTAAGTATTAGCATCCCTGTTAGCTGCCGTAATTGATTTTTATGATTGTGTAGCATTTTGCAGCTATTATTACAGCTATTATAACAGCATGTCACGTGGCTGGTGTATGTGTGAAGAGCTAGTGGTGTCATCCCGGGATAACGGGTTAGCATCATGTAACCAGGTCTCCAAAACGCGACATCCACTTAACATACATGAGAAGTAAAACACACACAAAGCTTTCTCCAACTTGGGAAACGCAACAAGAACTGACATCTCAACAACTTGTTGGTAACAGAAACCAAAACAGAAGGGTGGTACCACCTAATGTCACTATTTGGTAGTGCCATCGTAAAACCACATCTAGACTCTGTAGCAAGTTTTATGAATTGAAACACATTTTTTTGAGTTTCCTTTAAGGATATTTTGGCGTAAATTTCTCTAAAACTGTTAAAAAAGCATATTAGCAGTGCCGTGAACATTAACTGAAACTCTTGAAGGCTCGGTTAGCGATTAAACAGTATCAGCTGCTGAGCTAAAACACTTGGTGAGTCCAACAAGTTAATTTCACATTTCCACAAAAATTTATGAACAGATTCATTAAAGCATCCACACAAGAACGACCATACATACAGTGTTGCCAACTCTTTAGTAAGGAAAGGAGCTGCTGGCTGTTCTTAAAGTCACTAGAAGTCGCTAAATGACATCTTTGCCTCATTTGCATACTTGTCCATTTGCATGAAGTTGTCATGAACAGTGTAGGAGAGAGGAATAATGTCAATGGAGAGACAGAAAGTGAGTAACAAACTCACAAGAGCTACAAATGAAGTTTCTTCTGTCAGGCTTTATTTCTCTTAACCATAAAAAAGGAAAAAGGAAAGGAATAAGATTTTTTCTCCTGACATGCTGCAAAAATGTTTCGACTTTTGTAGGAAATTATACACAGGATAGTTGGTTAAGTACAGCTCATTCTATATTTACGATATAATTTGGAGATAATACTACAAAAACTGCACAACTACAAGAAAAGAGCTTGAGAGAATAACTTAGTTAGCTTTCATATATTTGCAGTGATCAGTTCAGGAAATAATTTTACATTCTAACTTTGTCTTATCTCCACAATAAGGTCTGCTTCTTATCATGTCAGCATTATTCTTTGATATGAAACTTTTCATACAAATCCAACTCATATCAAGATAATCAGACTGCAGATCAGTGTGTGTGTAACTGGATGCAGAATTTCAACATGTCATCCTCCTCTGAATGGTGACACATGCAGGAAGAGGTGAGGTTTTTCCAAGATTACACACATGAAGCATTTAGAAGAAAACAGTCGTTTATGTGACACCACTTGTCGTATCTGTGCTGCAAAAAAAAGTTAAAGTAACAGCTCAGAAATCAACCGACAACTCAGGTGACTGACTGTCCTAATCCTGATCCTGCATCCACAACATTTATAACATTAGTTAACAGCTCCTGTTATCTGTGTTTCCCAGCCAAACTCTCTATTACAACATGCAGCTTTGAAAATAATCTAAAGATAAAATCAGATACTGTCCAAAGGTCTGCGCACACACACACACACTCCTGAGCATTTGCTCCAGAGACCAACAAACTCAGGAACAAACAAGCTCACAGGAAATGCTGTGGCTCATTTTAGTGAGGTAAACTCTGCATTCCAGTCAAAGGTATGTTTCAACATGTAGCAAAGGTTTGCTCGAGAAAAGAAGAAGATTTCAGAGACGTATGTGGAGACAACTTTCCTTCACCGGATCCAAGCTGAAATTAAAACTCACCAGTGATGAGATATTCTTCCTTTATTCTCTATAAACTAAGCAAGGAGGAATTTTCCAGAAAAACAAAACAGATCTCGATTTTCTGTTTGTTTTTGGAAGAAGTGGAGTTAAACTGACCCCAGCCCCTGCAGCACAAATGTTTACATGACACCCAAATGACACATGCCACTGTCACAGTGTCATTCCAGCAGAAAGAAGAAAAAAAAACAACCCACTCAAGCAGCCTCTTCAGGACAGAAACACCACTAAATCCTCTCAGAACTAAACACACCATCCAAGCTCCAGATGATCAATACTAGCTCGTAAAAAAAAAAAAAAAACAAAAGGAAAAGAAAGCACTCACCAGCAGCTCTCTCTCTCTCTCCCTTTCTCTCTCTGCTCTAACAAAGTCAAGTGTACTGACTGCTGTCTCAGGCTATGTTGGCTGGACTGTGACGCAACCAGCCTCTCTATCCATAGCTCCAGGGCAGGAGGAGAGAGAGAAAGAGAGAGAGAGAGAGAGATAGACAGGAGGGCGGTGAACACGACCAAAAAAGGAGGAAGTGAGAGGAAAAAGAAAAAAAAAAAGAAGAGCTGGGTATTCCAAGTTAAATTGAAACTGAACGCTCTGAATACGACATGGAAGTTGATTATTTGGAAACCACTTCTAATTACTTAAGAATATGGAAAGGAGAGAGAGCGCTGCCGGGTGCCAGAGGGTACACCGGTCAGATGATATAAGAAGCAGATGTGAAATATGCAGACATACAAGGAAAAATAGTCTGAATGTGCTGGTCTGCACAGATGTGAAAGTGAGCTGGCTTTACAGTCTGACGCAGACAGAATCAAAGACAGGTATTCGAGGGGAAAATGTTCGAGGGACAGTGTTTTTACTGAACGACTGAAACAACCAAAAGTTTCCACTGTTTCACACGCAGGGGGATGAAAATTTCCATCAAAAACAAAACTTCTGGGTTAATATATGAAGGTTTAAGATGACCAGCTCTGCAAAAAGAATTTTACAAAAGCCAAATATATGAACGTCACAACAGAACTGATTATTCATGTGGCCAAAATTGGTAGTGTTTCGAAATTAACGAGACTTCATCTACAGTTCTGTTCTGTTATGTGGAATAATCATGTGATAAAAAGAGAGATTTCCACAATGATATCATGAGTGAAAAGCAGCTTTATAGTGTTACTCAACACCAAACATGAAAGATGATGAGGAATCCAAACGTCTTGCAGCTCTGAAAGTTTTTATGAGCTGGATTTAAAAAGCTTAAAAAATCCTGTTGTTGTCTATTTTTACTCATCACTTTAATCTTTAAAACGATCGTATGTCTCGTTTTTTTCATCTCTTTTATAAACACCATCATCATTTTTTGGGCTTTTTGAAGAAACTTGGGACACTCGGCTAACAACAGTGAAAACAGCTAATTAATACGCTCAATCGCCGCCAAGTGGTCAGGGACATGAACTGCAATCTGTCAGAGTGATGTCCTTCAGATTTTACCACCATTGTTAAAAAAAAAATGGTTAATGGTAGAAAATAATTAGTTTGGGTTCAGTTTGGCTGCATTATTAAAGAAATAGAAAAGAAAAAAAGTGCAATTCTTGTAGTACTAGATGGTGGCACATGCGACTAATCAACTCAAACTCAAACTTTGTTATACTTAGGTACTTAGGTTTTTTCCTCCAGTCTTAATTCTTGCTTGGGTTGAATGTCTCACAAAAAACAGACACAAGCGTCTGCTAAATGAAATTATAGAATTGTACAAAATATCTGATCAACTCTCTGATTGGTGTTGATTACAGTGACACCTCTGGACAGAACTCGTAGGTTTTTTTGGTGACCACGACCACCCAGTCGTAAAGATGCGACTCATGCTAAGGCAACGATGTTTACGAACATCTCTATAAATCTTTTTTTTTGTTCAAGACAACCTTTCCCAGGATACAAAGCGATACAGTAATGCATTTATTTGTAGTTTGAATCAAACAACCAAACTTTGTAAACTTTTGTTATGTCCTACCAGTGCTCATCTACCGACTCCAACCTCACCAAGCAGAGCAAATGCAACCTGGCTCTTCATTTATAAACAGACTTAAGTTTTTAACAGATCACTGCAGAATAACTACATGTGAGATAGAGTAAACATTATCACAAACATTTCGACCCAAGTTTCAGCCCATGCTCTATCACTCTCCTGTTTAGCTTTCTTCTACTCAGACAGTCCAGCTCCAGTGTCCAACACTACTATAACATAAATACAAGAAATCATTTTCGGCAGAGTAAAGCTCTACTCTCTCTCTTCTGCTAAAGTTTGCCGGCCAGCAAAAACTGAATCCAACACAACCACAAATACTGAGAAATAGCATTTAGAAGTAACCATTTTCGGAATTGTGAGTTATGAACATGCAAATACATGAAAGTGAGACTGTTTTCATCATTACATACAACATAATATCAGTGTGAAAACTTTGCACAATTCACATTAAAATGTTGTTGTAGCTTTAAATCGCCTAACACTGGCTGACAAATAAGGGAATTTTGTTTCAAGATCATCACTGGTCCCAAAAGTTGCTAATATTTTCATTTATTAGTCTTATTTGGACATTATTGTTGTATTTTATGTCTTTTGAAGCCCAAAATGATGTATTTAAATGCTCCTTTTGTCTGAACAAAAAGCCTAAATACAGAAATCTTTATATTTTCTGATATAAATTAGGAAGAAATGTCAGTAATGTTTACAGTTGAGAAGCAGGGACCTGTAATAGTGTGACAGTCCAGCTCCAAACAAGACTGAAAGACTAATCCATGATTAAAGCAGTCGACTTTAATCTCTTAATCAAGTCTGTGACTAATTACTGCAGCTTTGACTATCAGCACATGCTGTATCCACTCCAGGAAAAGAAAAGCTCCAGAACAAGCTGTGTTTCTTTATATTTACCATAGAAGAAGAACTCCTCTCCCCGGTTAAAGCAGCCTCTTTGAGCATCAGTGGAAGAACCAATCAATATCTCCAGTCCGACAAAACAGCAGGTGGTGAAAAGTTTAAGTTCCAACTTGTTCTGGAGTTCCTCAGACGAGTTTCTGTGTCTGAGTGTGTTTCAAGTTCCTAAATATACTGTGAATCCTCAAGGTGAGAACAGCGGACGGAGTTAATCTGACAGACGGCGAGGGTCGATGGTCGTAACAGAGCTGAGCGTCTCACTCTGTTTACTACTGCAGTCTACTGGGAGCACACGGAGCCATACAAACACACACACACTCTGACACACACACATCATCGACCCCGCCCATCCTCTCAATCACACCCCCACATGCTCGCACACATCCCGGCTGACTCATGTGAACTCCCACTGAAACTGAGCCCTGCTCTCTTGAGAAGTTTTCCCTGTTACGAACATTTCTGTGGCGTTTCAGCTGATCCTGATTTACTCCAAACAACATTTATTTTTTCCTTTTTTCTGCTCCTGAGATAAACTTTCAGGCTGGATTTAGAGCTTCATTTGACCGCTGACCCTGAGGGGACCAGAGGTTAAAGGAGGGGAGGTTTTTGAAAAGTGCTGACTGCAGGTTAAATGAGACACAAACACCATCACGTACTCATAAATAACACCATTTTCAGTGTTTCAGTCTGCTTTACGTTGACTGATTCATATCTCTACCAACTTTTTGCGTCACTTTCCGAGAGGGGAACTCACAGATTTCAGAGATAGAAGAAGATACCTCAGAGTCACCTCCATTATTCAGAATACAAACAGGTGTAATGTCGTCTTTGGCTCTTTGACAGTACCTGTTGATGTCAGTGAAACATCATCAGGCTGATTTCACTTTGAGATAACCTTCTCTATCTGGGGTTTCCCTCCTCAAACAGAAAGTATGACGTAAGAGGTGGATTTTTTAGAGGATAAATCAACAGAAGATAACCATTAGGACAACTAATCTTTTGTGTCGGCTGTTTTTCAAGCAGACACGTTTGTGGTAGTTATTGTTTCTTCAATATGAAGATTTTCTGCTTCTTTTATCATGAATGGGAGTTCACTAAGTGTCATCTGTTACTGGGGGAAAAAGCAGAAAAGGGGCAAAAGTCCTCCAAGAGAATATTTGAAGAGATATATCTCGCATTAATTTATGTTTCTTTGAAAAAAAAAACCTATGAATCATTCATGAAAGATGCTTAACAGCTGCCTAAATTGACCTAAAGCGACCTAAATGCACAAAAAATAAGCCTCATACTCGTAGTGGTCGTATCAATTCTGTGGTATCAATTTACTCACAGGCTGCTCATCTGAGGATTGATTACTTACATATTAATAGGAAGTGAATGTGAATAAAAGTGCATGTGTCACTCCTGAATCCTATCGGATAACTTAAGCCTTGTGGCGTTTCCTTTGACTAAAACTGGGACAGGTTCCCAAATCAGAGAGTTGGGATGCCAGACATGCTGGTCTGACCCCAGAGGGTGGAGCTAGAAACACTGCAGGCCATTGATTGGTCAAAAGAATCGTCACTTCTCATATGACAAGGTGCTTCAGTTTTTCAGGTTGATTTTCAACAAGTCACTTTTTTGTTTGAAGGTTTTTGTGCTTGATCGTTCCTGGTCAAGTCTTTGGCTGGTGCCTTCCTGTTCTCCCTAGTTTCTGCTAACAGACCAAAAACTTAAACGCCCAGAGGATTGTGCATGAATCACACCTGAATATCCGGACCAAGGTGCTTTTGTTGTTACATTGAATTCAATTAGCACAGTTATTTTTTACACTTGTTAGTAACACTTATTCCTTTTTAAATGATTGGCATTAACAAACTGTGTGTGTAGTCCAAAAACTGAAAAAATTACATAATCATTAGATTCTCAAGTTTCTGAGGGTGCCTGAATGTATCGCAAGTGAAATCAGCAACACGCACAAACAGAACGGAGAAGACGGAAGAATTTCATCATTAGACATTTGATTCTCATGTCTTCTTTGAAAATTTGCCGAAAATATATTGCTTGCACTTGCCAAATTCAGTTAAAAAAAAAAAAATCTACATTGTTTTCATTAAGCACTGAATGATGGACATGTATTCTCTTTTCAGGCTTTAAAAATTCTTTGAATTTTGCCTGAACTCAAATATATAGGACTTTACATTGCAGTGAGAAATTAGACTACCACTCACATTTTCTGGAAAATTGTGTTGCATTCCTTATTTTTTAATCTGGAAAAGGATGAAATCTGAGAAAATCAGGGTTTTTTTTCCTAATGGTTTATAGCTTTTAAATGCTGTTACACTGCATGAAGGCATTACGAAGTTACATCAGCCTAAAGTCACGGTTTTCCTGAACTTTGCTTGTGAAAATGTGACACAAGCAAAAAACGACTGGAAACTGTTTGCTTTCTCTCAATCAGTGTTTCCCAACCTTTTTGGGCTGTGACCCGATTTTGACATCAAAAATTTCTGGGGGTCCCAGAGACATTATTTTGTCCCAAAAAAATTTTTTTTTCTATCTTTTTTTTGTAATGTGTGATAAATACAGAATAGCGAGGATTAGTTCACAGATATTTATTCTAAGTGAACTTCCAAATTCAAAAAACTCTGTTTACCCCCCCAACAATTAAAGGCTTACAGAGCAGTAAACAATGTAAACAGCTGTAGACAAAGATAAGAAATAAGCAGCACAAAGTTCAGTGCTGCACTGTAAATTTAGTCTACTGCTTAAAATGCTAAAATATTGAATCCAGGAAAACAAAAATAGAAAGCAAATTTCTTGGATACAAAAAAAATGAAATTCTTAATAGTAGAACACTAAAAATATTAAATTACTTAATAGAATGCTAAAATATTTAAAAACAAAACACTTAAATTACAGAAATACTTCATTAAAAATGCTAACTTAATAGTAAAACATACAGAATACAGTTTCTTAGTGTTTTGAAAACAATAATAATTACTGAAGAAAATACTTTTGTTATTTTTTTTATTTTATTTCATCTTTTACTAGACATTTCAGGGGACCCTTTTTGGATTCCAGGTGACCCCACATGGGGTCCCAACCCCAAGGTTGAGAAACACTGGTCTAAACAGCCTTAACAATCGCTGCAGAGTGAAACTGAAGTTTAACGCAGCAGTGGACAGCAGCCTTTACTTCTCTAGATGCACCTGTCTTGTGAAATAGATTTTCAGTGTTGTTCTACTCTGAGCCAGGAGTTTAAGTCAAGATTTCTTGGCTCATAAGTTTTATTTTCTTAACCTGTCTCTGAATCCACGAACCTAAGGCGATAGCATCGTCTATTTCTGGATTGAACTAAACAAACTCTGTTCCCAGACGGACAGTTTTGAGTTTCTCTGACTCATACGAGCTGAAGAATTGGAAGTTCTGAGACCAAAAATAGACATTTGATGATTTGACCCCGAAAGAATGAATATTGATCAATCTCCAAAAACATTTGACTCATAAATGGATTCAGAAATTATGCTAAGCTGCACTTAGAGTGTGGTGTGTGTGTGGGAGGAACAGCGCTCTGTGTGTGTGTGTGTGTGTGGTGTAAGAGCTAAGTATGACTTATAATGTAATGTCCTGTTACAGTCTGTTTCTCTGACCACAAACACTCAGCCCACTCCTCTCTGTTCTTTTGTCATTCCGGTTAATCCGAGATGAACTGTGTTTAAACCCCTACAATTAGCTCGCATAAAAAAACAATTCAAACCCCCCAGGCTGCGCTGAGAAGAGGCGGATTCGATGTCAAGAACTCCACCTCTTCTTGTTCTGTGTCTTCAAAACAAGGCGACCATGTCTGCCCCCCGTCGTAGGCCTTATTTAAGGGGGGCTTTCTTTAAGAGTGGACAGCAGCAATGCAATTACCCTGAAGGATTAGACTCCATTGGTACTGGCATTGTTGGAGGCGAAACCCCCCTGACCTTGGCATTAACCCCTCTGTACCTTTAAGCTCTGGATTCTTTCAAGTCTTCATAAAGGGGGCGGGTTTCAAACGTGTGATATGAGCCTTAAGATGACAAGGATGAGCAGGCGGGGTGTGGGAAAGAAAAGGGGGGGGGTGAGTTTTTCAGGCGTGAAGCTGCAGCTGGAAGTTCCTGGGTTTGGTGGCTGGAGTGATTTAAAGCGCCGCGTTTGCCGTAATAACAGGTTCTGATCGGAGACTTCTCGAACCTTATTATCGCCCTTCTCTAACTAAAGCCGTTCTATTCTCACAGCGTTTCATTAAGCAGCGGTTGTTTATGTTCTGCAAACACTCAAACCATCAATTAGAGGGGTTTGTCATGAGAGGAGATCGAGGGATTTAGATGGAGCTGCTGGTGGGGGGTTGTTTTCTCAATGCGTCTCCTCGCTGGGGGCCTTCTATAAGTCTTTGAACCCCGGCTATATTGGTCATCCCGTTTCCATAGGAGCGCTGGTCAGGTACCCTCTTCCTGTTTTTCCCCCGTCTGAAGCGATGCTGCTTCCTGCCTGGGATGCTCCTGGGGGGTTGAACTGGCGTCACAAGCCCACCCCCCACCTCTGAATCTCCCCTACCTCCCTGACAGGGCATTGTATAGATGTTTAGATGGATGTGCATAAGTCAGTGTCCAGTTTGTTTGTTATGGCTGCGTGCCTCTGTTATGTTATGGCTGATTTTCTTTCCAGCAGCTCTCAGGAGCAGACATCCTCTTTTTCTCTTTTTCCACATTTCAGCAGCGTTACATCATTATTTTGTGTCAGAATCTGATCTCCTCTCAGCGGGGACTCTTAACACCAAAGTGCGCTGCGTTTTACATACAGAAATGATGAATAAACTTTCAAAGACGGGGTTATGTAAGACGTGTTGAAGAGCAGCCACTGTGACCACAAGTTACAGGATGATGGCACAATGAATTTCTCTTCATTTTCCACAATTAGCTTCAAACTTGTTCTTCTCAACATTTCAAAATAGAGATAGACCGATATGGGTTTTTTCAGGGCTGATAACTGATATTTTAACCCTCTGATGCTTGAATTATGAAAGTCAGTGTCAGGATCTTAAGGCATGAAAAAAAGTTTTCCATTTTTTTATCTAACATTTGTAACTGAGCATTCAACATAAAACAGAGTGAAGTTAATGCAAATATGACCATTTTTTGTTTGATATCTTTTCTTTTCTTTTTGATAATTTCAGGAATAATCTTTTTTTAACGCTTTGCGAAATATTTTAACTCTGAATAATTTATAGTTTATAAGCTTTTTCACCCTCAAATGTTTGTCGATGAATTTTTTAAAAATATAAATATGTTTGGAAAAAAAATTGAAAACATTTTTTCAGGCCCTAAGAAGAATTTTAAAAATCCTGTCGCAGGCTAATATGAATTTCCATCACATGAACCATTGAATTTAGGAGTAAATAACTTTTAAATAGGTGCCCACTGCTCGACCACTACGCACCACAGGGTTAAGCCAATATTTATTTGCAGTTAAAGTTAAGTTTTTACTCTCTCACACATGCACGTCTACTATCATGGACTATTTCACAGATATCATAAATGTCATTATTTTGAAAAATATTTAATTTAAAGGCGTTTTGTCGATGTTTTGAATGGTTATTTACACATCTGTGTGAAGCACTTTGATCACCTTGTTGTAGAAATGTGGTGTAAATAGATACATAAACATTACTTGCCTTAAATACCAAGTTACAGCCTCACTCTGTTATCATTTTCAGCAGCTTGCACTCACAAAAAGACAAAATATACCTTCAAAAAGAAAGCAAGATGGGATATTGACTTGCATACATGCAGGTTGCGACCGGCAAAGATATTTTATAACTCGCCAGAGGGGGCGCCAGAATCCGGACAAACTAAAAGTTACCCACTGAAGCTTTAATGTGCTGATAATATACAGATATGATCAGGAACCTTGTTTCAAATGATTAACACTACCTCTTATGTCTTTATAACGTTAATGGGCTGACAGTTTTGTTGCTAGTGGTTGTGAGTTGTAGACGACTGAGATGTTTAGAGTTTACTGGCTTAACTTACTCTCCCAAATTTGTAATAAGCATCTCAGACTCAGGCCCCACAAAAAATTTCCCTGCCTACCTCTGATCCTGTAAATACAGAGGCAATGTGACGGCTTCTCAAGGAAATTTTTCATAATATATAAATATTTAAACATGTTTAACCTTTGAGATACCAAACCTTCTGACAGGAGCCAAAAAAAAAACCCAACTTACTTCTAAATGACTGCCATTTACAAACCATTTGTCCAATCATGAATCTGAAAAAATGGTGAATTTGTCAGATTCTCAAGTTTTCCAGGGTACCTGAATGCATTGTGAGTGACATCAACAATAGAACGAAAAAGACGAGGAGTTTACCTATGTCTCCTTGATTCTCATGTCCTCTTACAGAATATTTTACAGAAAATCAACTGTTTGCTCGAGCTACAGTCTGTAAAAACACAAATATTCCATGTATTTTTTCTGCTTTCATGGAGCCCTAAATGATGAATAAACACCACGTATCCACACTTTAAAATAAATTGTATTTTGTCTGAATCATTTGAGGTTCAGAACTTCACTTTGTAGAGAAAAATGAGATCACAGTGAGTAAAAATCAGACAGAAGCAAAAAACGACCAGAAACTGTTTGGTATCAAGAGGGTTAAAATCCTTTTAAATGTGACTGAGTTTTAACATCCTGCATGTTTTTGTTTTTATGTAACCCCCTGAAACACACACACGCACACACATAAACACAAAAATCCTACTATTTTGGAAATGAATTGCTGCCTTAGAGTTCATCCAGCTTCATAAGATCATTTCAACTTGGAGATAAGTGTGGATCTGTTCGTTTCAATCTTGTTAGTGCCATTTTTCACCCACAAAATTTTACACTAAGGGGTTGCCGTTTAGTAAAAATCAGCATGAAATTGTTGCCGGTGCTTTTTCATTAATACACTTTTTATTTCTAAGAGAGTCACTGTGGTTAAACTTTGAACTCTACTTGTCACAAAACTCTGAGAAGTCTTTTCGACAAACCCAGTTCGTGATCGGCACGTGCTGTGGAAAAGAAAAGAAAAAGTGACGAAACCTGATTCCTCAATTAGTAAGCAAAGAAGTAACTCCACATGTGTTTTGTGTTTTCATAAAGTCAGCTCTCCCGAGTGTCTGCGCTGTGACGTACGATGACTCACTGTCTCAGATTCATCAGCTTCTCTCGCTGGATGATCGAGTCCCGCATGGCTGGAAAAGTACAGCTTGATCAAACACGTTCTCCTGTGATTGGTTCACAGCCATGAGTGTGTGTGTGTGTGTGTGAGTGTGTGTAAAGGAGGAGGAGCTGCCAGCCTGTTACAGCCTGCTTATTTAAGTGGTAAAATCTTATTTGAGTGAGGATAAATCTCAAAGTGAACATGAGAATGTCACGACTGATCACATGACGGAGGTTTATGTCATTTACAGCACAATCCCAATCTATTGTGTTACTAACTGCTAATAATAAAAGAGGCTCAGCCAATTAGGTGACCTGTGAGGAATGACATCGCCAGCTGGCACAAAGACACAAACACAGAAGCTTAACGTTACATAAGACTGATGATCGATTCTCATAAAGTGGTTTAATTTAACATCTCTCAGAAGCAGAGAGCTACAAGTGAACTTAATGGAACTGCAGATGCTATAATTATTACACACCTGTCTGTGTGAGCACAAATGGCTCATGCAGACGGATCAGTCATGAGACAAACAAAGCCCTGACAGGATAATGTCAGACAGTCAAACCAAGAATGATCAAAGTGTTTCCAAGATGTGGAATTAAAACAAAAATGATGCATCTTTTTGGCTCCAAAAGAATCCAGTGAGTCCTGTCTGAAATGAAAGTCTCTCATAAATAAAACACTTCTGGATGCATCACACTGAAATGCAGATTTATGTTACTTTTTTGGTGCAATTCTGCTCATGGGGACGGTTACAGTTGAAGAACTTGCTCCAGAAAACCAAAGTGAAAGTTACTCACAGGCTTGCAAGAAGCCCCAACATGAATCCCACTGGAAATCTGTAAAGGAGGATGAATTGAAGACCAGGTGAAAGGAGCATCAAATCTAGAAGAGCCGGAAAGAATTTTCCTTGTTTACTTATTACAAACTGCAAGAAAACGACACACAACTGATTGTTAGCATCCGGGAGGGTCAGGATTTTGACTTCAGTTCCACATCAACCAAACTTATAAAACCAAGCTTTAGAAAGTCAGACTTAAAACTATTTTTCGATACATAATAAATCATAATAATAGATGAATAGCATACGTATTTATCTACTTCTAATTTGACTATTTTAATGTCTATAAAATGTATTTTCACTAACTACAAACAAAGTTCTTTATGCAGAATCATTAACAAGACCCCACTCTGTATTTCCAGTCAAGTTTCTACACTAACTCAAAATGATTTTCAGTTGCGTCCCTTTAAATGAGTACAAAAGATGTCTTCTCCTGCAAGGAAGTAGACTCCCTTAATGAATAAAACACAAAATCACTTCTGGAAACCAACTTTTCAGGATGCCAGTAGAGTGGCCCCGCCCCTTGTCGAGGGCAAAAGTTCTCTCATTGAAAATAAAATGTGCGCCAAAGTGCCTTCTTGGGGGCCAAAACAAACAAACCTGGTTGGCAAACCACACTAACCTGACCCTTTGGCTGGTTAAAACCTGATAAACTGCACTCCTGGGGGTAAAACACATGCTTAAGTGCCTTCTTGGGAGCCAAAACAACTGCTTGAGTGCCCTCCTTGTTGGTTAACCGCACTTATCTGTCCCTTTGGCTGGTAAAAACACTGTAATCTGCTCTTCTGGAAGCCAATACAAGCTATTGCCCTCCTTGGAACCAAAACACACAGTAAAGTGCTCTATCAGGAGCCAAAACGAAGGCTGTATGTGCCTTTTTCTTAACTTGCCCCTGCCCTTGAAAATGCCTTATCACGCCACTGCAGGATGCATCACATAAACTAGTTGTTTTGCATTCACTTTTTTATTAATTTCTTCTCATGAGGACAGTTATATATTATCTGCTGTGAAAAAACAGAAGTTCTCTTTGGGATAAATAAAAATGTCTGATTCTAAATACTGAAGGTGAAGTCTGTCAAAAAGGGAATAATTAACGATGCTGCTCAACCAATTTTCTCTTTATCTTTTTTTGTTTTGCCAAATCTGGTGCATTTTTGATCACATTTTAATGAATGAGCATGTGCACTTTTCTCTGTCTGACCAATGTAATGTCTCTATATATTTATAAGTGTTTGCTATGTGGTGAACTTCTACTTTATTAACTATGTATAATGTGTAACGATATGTCCTGTTGGAGCAGGGTTTATTTGTATGCATGTGTGTTGGTATGTGTATGTTTGTGTGTATATGTACGTGCATTTATCTGTTTATCTCTGTTTCTTTTTGCAGTTATTCCTTGTATAACACACTGAAAATCTCTAAATAAAATACTAAAAAAAGAAAGAGCACAAGTTGCCAACTTAGTAGTAGCTAATGGGGATACAAAAGGACCAAAAACTAAAAATAAACAACATGTTGTTTTCTAATTCAGGTTATCACACACATTTAAAAACACTAATGAAAATCATCATTTCTTTAAACTGTGTTCTGCTCAATGTTGCTAAATTTCACACACTATATCTTTAAGACTGGTGTGTTTTATGGTCCCTAAAACAATATTGCCTGACTATAATGACGTGTGTTGACAGAAGAATATTGATCACAACAATGTCGAAATCCCTCACAACTGCCACAGTCTCATAATATTGGTGAGTCATTTAGTGTTTGACATTTGTGACTTGGAGAAAACATTCAGAGAGGAAGAAGATGGAATTTTCCTTTACAGGTGCATCCAGTTTGGATTTCGCCCTGAGGATAAGATGCAACGACTTCTTTGTTCCTTTGACTTCTCATTTAGCAGCATAAAAAAAAAAAGTTAAAAATTTCCAAAACTCTGGTACTAAGGTGGCAAACATCCGATATTATTCACCCCCGGAAATGAAAAAACTTTTTTTTTCCCCAAATATTTGAGTTTTTTGAAAGTTGCAGACATATCAGAGAATTAAAAAGCTTATAAAATATAAAATAAACAAAGGTAAAATGTGGAAATTTGTGTTCAGGTGTGTCTCAAAGCTTGAAAATAAGGAGTTATTGCTGGAATTACCAAAAAGCACAATTTCATTCATTTACATTAAGTTCATACTGTTTTATGTTGAATACTCAGGAAGGTGTAGTTCACTGGAGTGGCACAACTCTATGAGAAAAATCAAATATTTAAAAAAAAAATTGACATGAGTGAAGCTGGTTATACAACTCAGGCCTATTTGACTGGGGTTTACTGAGTATTATGCTAACCAGGTGTGTTTCACTTCTTATTTAGAAAATTATGCAACAGAATGATGCATTTAGATGTTTGGAAGGAAAGAATTAACCAACTAATGGGAACAATCTGAGGAGGAGAATAACACTGATTTAGTCTGACGTGCTCCATAAACAGTCTAATTACAAACAGCAGAAGCCAGGAATAGTGTCCACAGGCTGATCAGCACAGAGCGTACCGTCTGCTGCAGGAGCTCTGCTCATTTTAAAGCTCCTGTGAGGAGGTTTGATCCAGACTCATGTTCGTACAGATGCATTTGTGAGCTTCAAAAGTGAGCAAGACTGTTTTTTTTTTTAAGTCAAAAGTTGAAGAGCACAGCCTTCAAAAGACAAAATCTGTACAAAAATGTGGATTCAAGGTCATTTTCTGTCAGGTATTCTCACTGTCATGACCTCCTGATGGCAAAGGCTGAAAATCTTTCTCTCTTTGAACGTGGTCGGATTGTTGAGCTGCATAAACAAGACCTCTCACAACCATAGACTGTATAATGAGTGGACGTAACGACGTTCGGCTCAAACTGAAGCCTCCAGCAGATGCCCGGCCCCTGGTGTCTGGCTGCAGTATAGGTCATAAGCCCCGCCCCCTGGTGTCTGGCTGCAGTATAGGTCATAAGCCCCGCCTCCCCATGTATTCCAGATATGAGCCGGGAAAACTTTAAAAAATTACAATACCTCGTAGAAACGTTTCTCTCATCTTTACGCAAAGGTAGTATGACGATGTCATTTGGCTGCATGGTGTTCAGGTGTTTTTTTCCTGAGAAGTTAGTTTCTCATTAGTTATTGGACGTTAAAAACCGCGATATAAGTTTTGTTTTACGATAGTTGACAGCTGCCGTTCGTTAGTAGTTTTTATTGGGGATATAAGAAACTTGGGGAAAGAGCCAAAAGGAGACTAAACCTTCTGAAGAAGAAGAAATAAATATTTTAATTTCTCTCTTTTACTTGGCTCCACCAAATTCTCAACTGCGCAGACTCTGGCTGCACAATGGCGGCTAGAGAAACGGGGTTTTTTGGCTTCAAAATCGTAGAACGGTGACAGGCGGAAGCACGCTGTCCATTCTATATACAGTCAATGCTCACAACGCAACGCCATCACTGCTGAGGTTGGACGCAGTAAAACAGACATTTTACATTTCTTCAAAGATCCTGAGGGTTATGGGACAAAAAAAGTCAAGTGGTAGACTCAAAAACATTTCACCAGCGCTGAGTCTGAGGATCTGATTGGCTGAGCTTTATGAACAAAAACCTCTTCAAAGGCCTCGTCTCTTTCTACCAAATTTCCTGTTTGGACTTTGACAGAGAGCAGCAAACATGAGACATTGAAAGGTGGAAGAAAGTTTGATTCTCTTAGGAGAAAAAATTGAACCTTGATGGTCCTGATGGTGTCCAGCATTATTATTGTCATGATGAGGAGATGCCACTGAGATGTTTTCTAAGCGGCATGGGGGGGGGGGGGGGGGGGGGGGGCATCCTGATCTGCTTTTTTCTTCATTGAAACAATGGAGCTGACGGTTGTTCACGGAGACAGGCTATGTGGAGATGTTGCAGGGGGTGTCCTTCATGACTGAGGGCCCTAGCCTGAGTGCTAATGACTGGGTTTTTCAATAGGAAAACAATTCATAATATCATCTGACAAATTACTTCTTCTTCTTCTTTCAGGGGAGTAATCTCACTCTTTTAGAGCATCCTGTTCCCCTGATCTAAATCACATTGAGAACATTATGGGATGGATAGAGAGGGAAGTTTACAAAAATGGACACCAGTTCCTGACAGTGGATGAAGCATCTTCAACACTTGGAGCAACGTTCCCACTAACCTCCTGGAAACACTTGCAAAACTTTTAAAAAGTGATCAACAAGAACAGTGGGGCTCCTGTTTTTATGTGAATTCAAGAAAAAAAAAATCCCCAAACACGCAATCGCTTCTGAGTATTTCAGTGAATCACAGCACTTTTCATGAGTCACACTTCTTAAAAATGATGACACTTCTGATACAACCTACACATTGCAGCCAGCCTTAAAGGTACACACACGTAAATGTGGTTTCTGGTCTGAATTGGTTAAAAACTCACTTTTTTACAGCTGCTTTTTATCAGAATATTCCGCAAATTCCTTTTTAGTATTTATTTCTTAAGCACCACTCTGCACTGTATCTGTTATGCTCCTATTTTAAAATCTTTTTTTTACTATATTTACACGTTTTGGTCATTATTCTGAGAAATATTACATTTAAAAGTGTTTTGTTGGCGTTTTTAATGATTATTTGCACATCTGGGTGAAGCACTTTGGTCGTCTTGATGTAGAAATGTGATGTATAAATAAATAAATAAATAACAAGTGCAACCTGGTAGCTGTGAGACACCCTCACTTTGTTGACATTTTAAACTAAGCCTGAGTTAACTTTGTTGTATCGCTGTGAGTTTATTTTCTTATCAGCAACAAAGTCTATTCTATATATTGCTTTTGGTTGTGTTGTGTTTTTTTATTTCAAGGGCATTTTTTGTTTATAAAGGTCCGAACTGGATTGGCAGTTTTGCCTGTTAAATATCTTAATGTCTGAACCTAATGTTTAATATATATTGAAGTGCTAATTTTGTTTACAGAGACTTTATACTTAATATATTGTTTTAGTTTTGTGTGTTTTTCTATTCAAGTGCATTTTTTGTTAACAGAGGCTGACGGTCTATTTTATTAATTGTTTTTGGTTGTGTTGACTATTTATTTTAGATATTAAAAGTGTCTTTTTTCGTAATATAATTCCAATTTTAAATATTCTTAAGAAATAAAAGTTTATTTATGTTTAAAAGGGTGTACTTGCACTATTATACCATTATTATCATGTTAGTTGAAAATGGTATCAAAATGGCAATAATTTCTGGGACAATTTATTGTCCAGCAATATTTGTTATCGTGACAGGTCTATTTTCAACAGCATGCACTCACAAAAGACATATTATACCTCCAAAAGGAAGCGAGATGGGATCCTGACTTGCACACATGCAGGTTGGGCCTGGCAAAGATATTCCATAACTCGCCAGAGGGGGCGCCAGAAACCAAACAAGCTAAAAGTTACCCACTGAAGCTTTAATCTGCTTCCATATAGAGGTCAAATGAGTTTTCAAAGCATGTTTGTTTGTTTTCTGTTCAGCTCAACCTTTGAAAATAGAGCCTTAAACTCCTGGCAGTAAAGAAACAGAAAGTATGTCCCTTAAAAAATGCATCTGATTCACCAACATTTCCTGCATTGATGTTGAAATGATTCCCGCTCATCTAAGCATTACATACCACTGTTCCCACTGTTTCCATTTCTCCAGAAATCCAACTTTCCAGGAACTTTACAGTAAAAGCTGAGCTCACATCCTCTTCTCTTACATTTTTTTTCTCCAGAAAGCGATCTAATCTAAAGACGTCTGCAGTCACTCAAGTACAAAACAGGCTGTTAGGAATACATGTGGAAAAACCCACACGGGGGAGGAGAAAAGTGCGTAAATCATACAGTGTATCATAAAAATGCACAGCTAATATCCCTGCCAGAGTGTTCCTGAAAAGCACAAACGAAGCGGAAGAGGAGGCAGTAATCTAAGAGGATACACACAGCTGCTTTCACTCAATCTACAGTCCATACATACTGTGCTTTCGTCTGTCTGCTTCCTCGCAGGAGATGTGGATCCCTGCAGACGCTAAGATGGACTACAATCAGCCTGATGGGAAGGTGTTAGAGTCGCTGCATGACACCCACATCTTAATCCATCTCCAGCAGCACCTCATTGCAGAAAATAGCACTTAATACCTTGCACCCTTCGAACCCTTTCACACTTTGAGAAAGCGGGCACGGAGCCCAATCGGGGAGTTTACCCAAGCGGCCTTAGCGGCTCTCTGTCAGTGTCAGTTAGGTGAGATTTTCAGCCAAGCAGGTGAGCTGAACTGAAGGTGAGGTTAGAGAACTGGATCCAGTGTTGTGAAAAACCTGGACTGAGACTGACAGAGTAATCCTTCAGAAATAAATCAGAGCTAAAGGTTACATGATTCACGGGTAATGTGCTGATCCTGTGTTGGGGATATCGCACTGTTGCGTCTGCGCCCATCTGACTAATGGGATATTACTTCCCTGAAAACAGCAGCAGAGGATTACTCATGATATGTGACTGAATGGGGACAGAGGAGAGGAAGAGGAGAAGAATAGAGGGAATGGGAGCCAAACAAAAACACAATGTGGGTGAAGATGAGAGGCGGAGTGACGGCATGAGAGTGACAGGCCGGGTTTCTCATGAAACGTAAGGCAAGTCGTAACAGAATGTTTAATATATGACACAGAAAGTGTGTCTTCATACCTGTTTCCACTTTCATGACATCCAATTATAGAGATTTATGCTTAAAATGAGTGCCAAACACATGTCAAATAGCAAACAAGAAGGAGCTTTGATAAAAATATTAACTTTTTGATTTGAGGATGGTAGTTAAAATCAAGTGTTTGATGTTCTCAGAGATGATGGATGACACAACAGCTCCTCAAAACTGAAGCCTAACACACTGCTGTACATGCCACAGGAATAAACTTGACTTCACATATCAGTTTCTTAATGCTTTCATGAAACATGCAGCAATGGAAGATAAGATCAGTCTTATTCACATGGGATTAGTTTCACTTCTGATATTTGTAATGGTTGCTGAGAATTTTCTTGTTTTCAATTCCATGCAAGTCGACCATACCTCACCTAGAAGGAGGTTAGTATTACACGAGGACCTTGGGTAATTTTAGAATTACCCTGGATTAATTTTTTGTGTAGCATGTCACACAGGTTAAGCAGAGTCTGTAAATCACTTGAGGTTCATGAAGTTCCTGGTTGAAAACCTTGCACAGACTCATTAAGCTTTAGCAGCAGCACTTCACTCTGCAGCGTAGTCAACCGCACATTTGGATACAAAACGAAGACGTTCACACAGACCGGGCTTTAGAAACAAATTGGGGGGATTATATCATTTGGGGGGGCACTTTTGCAACCTAAATTTGTAGCTTTGTCTAGATTGTTGCTGTGGGCCAACCTGACACAAGTTGCTGTAGCTTTTGTAGTCTCAACAGTTTTTTTTTCTCTGTGTCTTTGTTTTTCTTCACGTTTGTATATTGAATATTTATGTTCAGTTGTGACATACAGCACAGGCCAAAAGTTCGAACACACTTTCCCATTCAATGCATTTTCTTTATTTCATGACGCTTTACATTGTAGATTCTCACTGAAGGCGTCAAAACTATGAATGAACACATGTGGAGTTATGTACTTAACAACAAAATCCTAGTTTCTTCAAAATAGCCACCCTTTACTCTGATTACTGCTTTGTATACTTTTGGCATTCTTCAAGAGGTCGTCACCTGAAATGGTTTTCTCTTCACAGCTGTGCCTTATCAGGATTAATTAGTGGGATTTCTGGCTTTATGAATAGGGGTTGGGACCACCAGTTGTATTGTGCAGAAGTCAGGTTAATACACAGCCAACAGCCCTATTGGACAACTGTTAAAATTCATATTATGGCAAGAACCAATCAGCTAACTAAAGAAAAACGAGTGGCTATCATTACTTTAAGAAATGAGGGTCAGTCAGTCCAGAAAATAGTCATAAAAATAAAGAAAACGCAAATTGAATGAGGAGGTGTGTCCAAACTTTTGGCCTGTACTGTATACGAAAAACACCATAAACTGGGGTTAAGGCTAATGATTTGCAAAAATAATCAAATTGCAATTATATTTCCCTAAATTGCTAAATAGTCCTGTGCTGCCAAGTCTGCATCCACATCTGGCTTCTTTCAAACAACATGCATTGAAAACTTACAAATATACAGAAAATAATCAATTTGTGAAAAATAACTGCTCTTTTTGAGTCTTAACCCCAAACTCCAGTATTTAACCATCAGTTGGGGTGTGTGTATGAGTGAGTTTGCAAAGCAATGAGAACTCAAGCGCTGTGATTTCACTTTAATTCTCAAGTTTTCAAAAAAGAAATGTAGTTCAAGTTTTATTTTGCTGCTGACATAGCTCTATAAAGAAATCTTTCTTGACCTTATTTATTATTGCAAATTATCAGAGGTCCCCAGGTGAAACTAATCCCACATGAACAGGGCTTAAAACTGTGATTTGTAAAGTAAAAATCCCAGGGCAAATCATCCACCATATATCAAACACACATAGGTCTTCTGATTATACCGATCCAGTCCAAATCCGTTGAGTAAATTTTAATTTCTTTGAAGTGATGCTTTGACACTCATTTTTATTGCTCTTGTGGGATTTTCACTGACGTAGATGTACCGACGATTCAAAAAACTCTTCCTCTCAGTCTGTTCTAATCGTAATTCACATCAGTGTTTTAACCATACTTCCAAAAACTTCCTGTTTCCAGTCATAAATCTGTCGTTTCAAAGCAGATGAGAGGAGTGCAGGTGGAGGGAAAAATAAAAAGAAATGCAGCCGTATTTAGAAAGTTGGGCTTGAATGTGAGATGAATTTGTATTTTGCAGCTTTGGCGGATAGTCTCTGAAATTTGTCATGCCTCTGGCACCTTTGTGTTGAAACTAATCGAGGAGGACGGTCCCAAAAGTCAAAGCCAGCTGAGTGAAACTTTCACTCATCCTCTCGTTCTCCTCTCGTCAGAGCGAGACTCTCTGAATATTTTCCCTCCGCCTCCAGCTGTTTGGGCTGGGAGAGCCTCGTTTCCAAGGAAATCCACACCTTACACTCTGTCTTGTCTGGTCCTGTCAGAGCTGAGAAAGAGAGAGAGAGAAAGAGAGGAGGGGGGCGAGCGATCAGGGGTAATAATCCCTTCTGTTTGGGAGTCTGGATCCAAAGAGCAAGCTCAAACTAGCATTGAGCGCTAACAAACATAATCTGAAATGAATCCCACCAACTCAGCCAAGAGCTGAGCCTCGTCTTCCAGTTGGACACCTGCAGGCCAGTTTTAAACCCCCGCTGGCTCGGACAAAGGCGCAGTAAAGCGTCCAGATAAAGCAGACGGTCCTGTTGGACACACATGTATCAGGTATTAAAGCCTTGGAGTTAGCTTCTCTTTGTTGTGTAATGTGGTGACAGCTCTGAGCTACGGCAGCGAGAGAACAGAGGCTGACACCTGGAGTGATTTCAGTAAATTATGGTGCAGGTGAACTCATGCTGTGACTGGAAGGGAGACGCAGCGCTGTCAGGAGCTGATATACGACAGCGGGAGAGCGAAAGCAGGCCCTGAGTCTGAGAGGGGAAACGGTTTGAATGCAGAGCAGATCCAGCCTGAGATCCCCCCTCTCTCTTTTTTCTCTCTGTCTGTGTTTGTGTCTGCTGTGTCCTGCTGCCAAACCACAGGAATATCAAAGAGCCTATTTGTCCAACTCAACCCCTTAAAATAAAACATAAAACTTTGATGTTTTCTTCATATTCAGAGACAGAACGCTTTCTTTCATGCATCTAAATCCGTAGAGGAAAGAAGTAAATATTTATGTGTCTATTCTTCCAAACATGTGAGTGACTGAGCAGCTGAGTGAGAGAGGTCTGGAGGTCAGAGAAGCCGTGACGTCGCCCCCTGCTGTTTAAAGCTGGCGACAAATATTGAGCAACCAGCTCTGAAAAATGCACAGTCAGAAATCACTGCAACAGACCGGAAAGTATCATGACTCATCCGCTTCAGGTTCTAATTTTACTCAATAAAGTGTTTAAATCTTAACAAACACATGAAGTTACAACATCTGGGGACGTCTCCAGGAAACTGGGACACAAAGATCAATGAAAGGTCAAGAAGTGAAGTGTAGAAATAAACACTGATTCATCAGGAAGAAGAACTGTGAGAGTTGTTGGTTTATCTTTGATTCAACAATGTTCACTGACAGTGCTGCTTTTTATGGCTCATTAGAGGAAACTGTGAATCGTTCAGAAATGCATCAGTGTTAGCAGAAAATCCCCAAAAGTGTTTGTGCTTCATCATCTTATTTCTTGTTATATGATAAAAAAGTGGAGCCTAAGAGGTTGTTTCCAACATTTGTCAATTCAAAACCAAAAACCAACATTACAAAATTTGCTGCTCTTCATGTTTGCACAGTAACTGTTTTAGCTGAATACAAAACAAAGAAGAAATTAATGTTTGTGTTTGCTATAGTTTTAAATTTTGCACTACATTAGCTGTGTTTTGACTTCAGGAACTCAGAAAGAAATTTAACTCTGGGGGATGAGTTCCTGGCTTTGCAAGTGTCCAGGGACTTTGAGAGGTGGGGCCTGCAACCTAAACATTTCTGATTGGTGGAGAAGTCAGAGATGTTTTTAAGTTTAGCTTCATAAATTTGAGATTTTTCTTTCATTTACTTACTAACTGTAGAATCATAACTTCATAATTCAACAGTGACACCTCATTTGAAAGATTAAAGTCTCTAGTTTCAGAAAATGTCTGGTTCTTATATGTGGCTAAAATCCACATCAGGTAAAATGCAGCTGAAACAGTTTATTTCCTACTTTTTTTTATTGCCAAGTTTTGGACATCATTAACTTTAAGATGCTTCATGCCAGATCAGACATCCACCACACCACTTCTACACTTTGTCATCTACATCTGGGTGAAACTTGAGCTTTGTAGGTAAAATTTTGTAGGAGTTAGAGAGTTTTTTAGTCTCAGGCAAACACCCTGTATTAGCATGGGAACACTGTCGCACTGTTATGCTGTCATGCTATTACATAGCTGGCGCAGCTATCGGCATCCAGCTACCAAGAAGAGCAGGGTTGGCTGTGGTCGATTTTTTTGCCGCACTTAATCATTTACATTCATATGAACAAAGTTGACTACAAAGAAGACACTGAGCACTGATACAGCTGGTTTTGTTTGCTCGAAGTCGTCAGAATAAAGCGTGGAGAACAACTCCTCTGCATGTTTTTGGTCACCTGAGACTAAAAGCTCTCTAACTCCAACAAGGTTTTACCTATAAAGCTCAAGTTTCACCCATATGTAGATGACAAAGTGTAGAAGTGATGTGGTGAACGTCTTGTCTGGAATGAAGCATCTTGAAGTTAATGATGTTCAAAACTTGGTAACAAAAAAAAGAGTAGGAAATAAACTGTTTCAGCTGCATTTTACCTGATGTGGACTTTAGCCACATATAAGAACCGGATATTTTCTGAAAGTAGAGACTTTAATCTTTCAAATGAGATGTCACTGATGAATTATGAAGTTATGCTTCTACAGTTATTAGCCTTAAAAACATCAGAATCAGAATCAGGATCAACTTTAATCGCCAGGTATGCTTGAACATACAAGGAATTTGTTATGGTTAACTGTGCTCTCTTGTACAAGGTAGTGGTAAGACATAAAGGTAAAAAAGTAATTATAAAAATTTGCATGAAGAGTATTATCAACAACTATAAACACAAAAGAATAGCAAATACACAAGACTAGAATTTAAGGCTAAAAATATGATGATGGTGCAGTGGTTAGTGGTGTGAGGATGCAGATATTAAATGGTATATGACATGGTATGTAAGGGGTTAATCAATTGGGTTATTATGGGAGCCACACAACTAAGACTGTTAGAGAAGAGGGGGTTTGTTCATCCTGCTGCTTCAGGGACGACAAGCAAACCACAATAAATCATCCGACAGACAAGTCACAACAACATCAGGTGACTTTTCTTAGAAAAAAGCAGGAAGTTTGTGGTCAAATCCCATCAAGGTAAAAACAAAACACTGGTCTAGTAAAAAGGTTTGGTGTTTAAGTATTAGACTTAGTTCACCACAAGCTGTCGGAGTCAGAGTGGGTCACAAGTCTGTCCCTAATCACCTTACATAACATCAGCCGTGACCCTGAGGAGGGGGACACACAGGTGAGGTCACAGGTTCAGTCACAGCGAAGTCTCAGCAGGTCAGGAAGATAGAAAAACCTCTGAGCTCAGAGAGAGACGGAGAAGAAGGAGGAGGAGGAAGTTTGTGATGT
Source organism: Thalassoma bifasciatum (assembly GCA_008086565.1). Classification (NCBI taxonomy): domain Eukaryota; kingdom Metazoa; phylum Chordata; class Actinopteri; order Labriformes; family Labridae; genus Thalassoma; species Thalassoma bifasciatum. The sequence goes on from RPOG01002519.1 coordinate 86,988, forward strand.
GAAACGATCCAGGAAAAGTTTGGGTTTCAATAATGCGAGGAGCAGAGAGAGAGGAGAGTTCAGGTTAAGCTCTTTGGCTCTCTCTTCTTCCCCCCACTTTATTATTCTCCGTTGCCATGGAGAAAAACTATATATAACCTCCTCTTCTGCCTCTCTCCACGTGCTGTGTGAGTTCATCTTTCCCGAGCAGTCGTCTTCTCTCTCTCTATTGTTTCTGCAGCGAGGACAGCAGGGGACGACATCTTGATTCAATGGGAAAATCTATCTAAAGCTCCACTCTGCAGACAGACAGAGGCACAGACAGACAGACAGACACTGCGCCGCTTTCTGTGGTTGTCTGGCGAGACTCCCATTTTTAGAAACCAGTAGCTTCAAAGGAATAATTCATTTCACAGTCTAGTGGCCCGACACAGAGCCCCGACATGCACGCCCTCTTTAACACCTAAAAGAAGAGAGGCAGTCTCCAGACACAACACTTCAGCCGCTTTGGCTTTTAACGCGACACAAGAGAGACAGAAAACTCATTCAGGGTGTGTGCATCTTCAGTTTACAGCTGCACGTAATTGGTTTCTCTTAAAGTGGCAAAAAGCTGTTTTTAATAAGCTCTGAGAGTAAAAACATGAGCGTGTTTTTTTTCCTGACGTCTCCATCACGAGGACTTCATCCTCACCAGCTCGGTTACTTCTGGCAGAACAATGAACTAGTTAAGGTTAAACGAGATGAGGGTTTGGTGAGGTTTAAGGGAAGTGTGTCATCATGGTGACAATGACCATCATTTGGTTAAGATTATGGGCAATTGTGGTGGTGGTGCGAAGGAGCTGACATGGCTCATTGGTAGGAAACAGGAGACAAACAGTAGAGAGTCCAAAGTAACTGATGACTGTTTGTTAACTCACTCAACTTGAATCATTTTTATTTCCTGAAAACTTGCAGATCATTTTTGGTCAAAGATTTGAATCTGGTTGAGGATTTGTGTTACAAACTGCTCCCGTTATCTTCAGTTTTACTCATCTTTCTGTCTACTTAAGTGATAAAACAAGCAAACCAAAATCAAAAAGCGCTTTTGCGTCACAAAAAAACTGGCTGTCATAGATTCCTCATTAAAGTTAAGACTGAAGAATTTGCAAAAATAATCTAATTGTGATTATTTTTCCCTGTGTTACAACTGCAATATTTTTATGTGATTATTCCTAAGTCTCTTATCTTGTGTCTTTTTAAACAAACACACTGTAGGAAACACTAATCAACTCATGGCTGCTTTTGCCCATTTTAGTCACTTTTCACTGCTTTTTTGTCACATTGGGAACATTTTTTTGCTTCTTTCTGACATTTTTGGCTGTTTTTTGTCACTTTTTTTCATTGTATTTTCTGCTTATTTGCTAAGTTTTCTCCCAATTTTTGTAACTTTTTCTACATTTTAATTATTTTTCACTCTTTTTGGCCACTTTTTTCATCATTGTAACACTACCTTCGGACTATTTTTCAAGTTTTCTCCAAATTTTCTTGAAAGTTTTTGTCACTTGCAGTCCATTTTAATCACTTTTCATTGATTTTTGCTACTTTTGACTATTTTTTTAATGTGCTATCTTAATTTTCTTGAAATTTTTTTGTTACTTTTTGTCCATTTTATCACTTTTCATTGATTTTTGCCACTTTTTGACAATTTTCTAAGCTCTATCCCGATTTTCTTGCCAATTTTTGTGACTTTCTGTCCTTTTCAATCACTTTTCATTAATTTTTGCCACTTTCTGACAATTTTTTAACATTTTATCCCAATATTCTTGCCAGTTCTTGTTGCTTTTTCGTCCATTTGAATCATTTTTCGCTCTTTTTTTTGCCACTTTTTTCACCATTTTCGCAACGTTCTAACTATTTTTTAAGTGTTCTCCCAGTTTTCTTGACAACTTTTTTTTTAACTTTTTCCACATTGTAATAACCTTTCATTGATTTTTGCCACTTTTGGACTATTTTCAATGTTTTAGCCCAAATTATCTTGAAAGTATTTGTCACTTTCAGTCCATTTTACTCACTTTTCATTGATTTTTGCCACTTTTGACTATTTTTTCATGTGCCATCTTAATTTTCTTGAAATTTTTTGTTACTTTTTGTCCATTTTATCACTTTTCATTGATTTTTGCCACTTTTTGACTATTTTTTAAGCTCATTCCCAATTTTCTTGCCATTTTTGTAACTTTCTGTCCATTTTAATAACTTTTCATTGATTTCTGCCACTTTTGTACTATTCTTTAAGTTTTATTCCAATTTTCTTGACAATTTTTGTTGCTTTTTAGCTATTTTTTTGCCACCTTCGACTCAGTTTTGTTAATTTCATTCCTACTCTTTGCTGTATTTTCTCAAATTTACTACTTGGAATTGCTGCTTTCTCAAAGGAAGTTTTTAACAATTTGTCTCTTTGGTTGAGCTACACAGCATAAAACACTTACTGCAAGAAGGTTAACTGGTATTCTGACACATTTTACATTAGAGACATATTGTACTGTCATTAGAATATTGCAGTAGGTCGTATTGCAATTCAATCTAATTTGATTGATTAATTGCCAAGCCCTAATCATACTTGATTAAACAGACATGGTTTCAGATTTTCCAGTCTCTTCAAGACACAAACTCGAAGACCGTCCTCCACAGACCCTGAGTTGGTGTGCAGGTTTCAGAGTCTTACCTTTGAGGCCCTCCGTCTCTCAGAACACTCGGGATGCTGGCACACCACCCAGTCCTCCTCCTGGACAGGTTTGTCATCTGAAACACACACAAACACACACACACACGTCAATTTGACATCTCTCTTTATCACTGAAACACCAACCTAGACTCACAGTCAGCCACACATCCATTAACACACCTTTCTGGGTAAAGCTGTAAAAACATATCGTAGACACGAAGACTGGAGTCCCTGCCTGTGTTTATATAAGGACTGAGAGAGAAAAGAGGGAGGGAGAGTGACTTTGAGCATGAGAAACACTCTCACACAGTCATCGAGAGCATAAGGGATGTCATAAAGTGAAAAAAGAGAAGTCTGCTTGAAGAGATTTCTTGGGGGGGAAAGGTAAACAGAGGGAAGAGGGTGGGGTGTGTTGTTGGGAGGAGATCAGAGAGAAAGCAGTAACGACCAAAGAGGCGGGAGGAAGACGGAGCAAATGAGAGGAAGCACCATTCTGGGTTTTGAACGAGAGTGCACTCATCGCGGGGAAGCTCGCTGTTCTCCGCTCCACAAAAACAAATCACCATTGTCAAATAAACCTCCGAAACCTGCTCCTCCGGCCAGAGAGCGCTGCGTTCAGGGTATGATAAAAGGCCGTGTTTACGTCTGCAGCTTCTTCATGTACACACACGATAAAGATATCAAAACAGAGACTCGAGCGAAGTAATATTTACCCGTCTGCTTAATGAGGAAAACAGAATAAATGTGCAGCAGGGGGAGAAGAAAGAGCTGAAGGGTTGAAGAGTATGACAGCACTTCAGGTAGCCTGCTCAGTGTCTCTCTATCTGGCGGAGCAGCGTATGTACATAAATTAGAGCTAAATCATCAGTAATAGAGACATGCAGCAGCTCGAGAATGAAGTCACTTAGAGGCTGAACTTTACGGCCACTTTAAACAATCATTCGTCACAATGAAAGAAAC
>RPOG01002520.1:0-46071 GCA_008086565.1 Thalassoma bifasciatum
AGCTACAAAGGCTCAGGAAACTTGGTCCAAACTGATGAATGAAGGATGAATGCAGCATGTTATCAGAAAATACTGGAGGAAAATTTACACTCATCAGCCCAGAAGCTGCACATGAGACGTACTTGGACGTTCACACATGACAATGATCCAAAAACACAAGGACAAGTGGACCTGCCATTGGCTACAGCAGAATAAAGTGGAGGTTCTGGAGTGGCCATCTCAGTCTCACAAGGCCAAGTCAAAGTTTTGAGATAAAAGTCAAAACTTAGGGAATTAAAATCCCAAATTTTGAGATAAAGGACAAAAAAAATCTAGGAAAAAAAGACAATTTTGAGATAGAGTCAAAATTTTGCGATAAATAAACAATATTGTAGAGAAGAAGTCCAATTTTTTAGATAAAAGAAAAACAATGATGACATATGGTCAAAATGTCAAGTAAAAAAGTCAAATTTTTGAGGTACCCCCCCAAAACATTGAGGAACAAGTAAAGTTTTGAGTAACTTAAGTCAAAATTGAAAGGTAAAAAGTTGAGATTTTGGATAATGTAGTCAGAACTTGTGTTATAAAATTGAAATATGAGGTTATAAGTTCAAAATCGTGAGATAAAAGCTCAAAATTTTACAAAAAGGTCAAAGTTTTGAGGTAAAAAGTCAAACCTGGGAATAAAGTCCAATATTGATATAAAGGACAAACAAACTGAGAGAAAACACAATTTTGAAATGAATTATTTGAGATAAGAACTCAATATTTTAAAGAGGAAGTCACATTTTTCGAATGAAAATGTGAAAAGTTTTAGATGAAAAATTTAAATTCAGGACCTGCCATTGACTACAGCAGAATAAAGTGAAGGTTCTGGAGTGGCCATCTCAGTCTCACAAGGCCAAGTCAAAGTTTTTAGCTAAAAGTTGAAACTTAAAAAAAAAAAAAAAAAAAAGAGGGGAAAAAAAAATCCACATTTTTTGAGATGAAAGAAAAAAAATTGATATAAATTGTCAAAATTTTGAGAAAAAAAAAATCCAAATTTTGAGAAAACCCCCCAACACACACACACACACACACAAAACCTTGAGTGTAAAGACATATTTGGACACGGTTAAGTCAAAATTTTTAGACAAAAGGTCAAATTTGGGAAAATTAAGTCAAAATCTGAGATACAAAGTTGGATTATGAGGTTTTAAATTCAAATTCTTGAGATAAAAGTCAAAATTAGAAAAAGGTCAAAGTTTTAGATAAAAAGTCAAACCTTGAGAAAACGCCGATATTTGAGATTAAGGACAAAAAATTCAAGATAAAGTTCAAATTTGAGATAAAAAGTTGATATTTTAGAGCAGATGTCATAGTCTTGAAATTAAAAAGTGAACAATTTTAAATGAAAAGACAACATTTGGGTCCTGCCATTGGCTACAGCAGAATAAAGTGAAGGTTCTGGAGTGGCCATCTCAGTCTCCTGACCTCAATATCATTGAGCCACTCTGGGGAGATCTCAAACCTGCAGTTCATGCAAGACAGAGCAAGAATTTACAGGAACTGGAGGCTTTTTGCCAAGAAGAATGGTCAGTTTTACCATCTGAGAAAATAAAGACCCTCATCCACAACGAGCACAAAAGACTTCAAGCTGTCATTGATGTTAAAGGGGGAAATACACGCTGTTAAGAACTGGGGGAGGGAAACTTTTGGAAGTTTGTTAACAAGTGGCTCCACCTAAAAGAAAAGTTTTTGTGTTATTATTCAAATTCTCTGTCGAAGTGAAACTCTTTAAAAGTCGAACAAGACAAAACAAGAACGTAACACAGACGCCAAACACCAAAGTTCATGTCCGTGCTCTTTAGGTGGAGCTTATACTGGATTTAATGACATCAAACACGACTAAATCTGTGTTTACCACTTCAAGACTTTGAAAACGTACACATGAGAAGTAAAAAAGATTCAGTCATCAGGCGAAATAATCGACGCATAAACAGTCAGATTACGACGGTCGTGTATTAAAGTAATCCAGGGCGGATATGTTTACACAGTCAGAAAATAACTGTTTAAAATATCAGACGGATTAAAGCAGCTTCATGTAAACACAAGTTTCTACGTCTTCAATCTTTGCAGGAATGTTCTTTGTTGAGTTTTAATCTCAAAGCTTCCAAACTGTAGACCAGTGATTCCCAACCTGTGGGCTGTGGCCCCCTGGTGGGCCGCGAAGGCATTGCAAGTGGGCCGCCAAATCATTTCCCAAAAGTGTGATTTTTATGTGCGTCTGTGTGGGGATGTATATAGACATAAAGATAAAAACAAACAATAATGTTTTAAGTGTAAAGAAAAAGCAGGAAAAACATAGAATAGTGTAGGGTTTTTTTTGTATTTTTTTACCAAAGTTAGTGCGAGCAAATGGGTTATTTTCCAAAAATTTTCAAGGAGGACATGAGAATCAAGGTGACGTTGATAAACTTCTCTTCTTTCCCGCTCAGTTAATGAATGTTGCCGGTTATGAAACTTGAAAATCTGACAATTCTGCCAGTTTTTTTAGGGTTTGGATTGGACAAATTGTTTATAAATCCCAGTCATTTTAAAGTTAGTGTTAATTTTCTTTTTTGCCCCAGTAGGTTTGGTATCTTGATGGTTAAACATGTTCAAATATTCATGTACATATTTTAAAAAAAAGTGCCCCAAAAACATTATATGACCTCTGTATTTATGGGATCAGAGTTGGGCCGCAAAAACGTTGGAGACTTAAAAGTGGGCCCTGAGCTGGAAAAGGTTGGGAACCACTGCTGTAGACGCATTTTTTTACCACGCTGGTGATTTTTAAACAGAATATTTTGGTGCTACATGACTCAAACATGGTGTATTAATTGCTCTGCACATGCAAAACAGCTGTCCCAATTAAAACATGTCACCACATTTTAACTTAACGCATGAGAAATCTCCAACTGTGATGATCTGAGTCAGAACGATGCAGTGAAACTGGATCTGGCTGCAGACGTACGCCGACGACACCGATGTGTACGTTTATTTACAAACTCGCAAAGAGGAGCGAGAGAAAAAAAACAAAACACTGATTCTTGTTTTGATGAAACTATTACAAACAAATGTCGTGCTAATACCCAACACTTGTTTTTATCTCACCAACGGAAAGCAACCAAAGGATTCGTAGAATGCTTGTAAATGTTGTTGTGCAATCGTGAAACAGCAAAAACAAATCAGTCACGTCAGCGTTTGGACTGGAGCTGTCACAGAAACCTGACGTTTATCTTTAAAGCAAACACATATAAGGGATTAGTGATGACACCTGTATTTTGTTAAAGCTTGTATTGGCTGTAAAGAGGGATTAAAAACTGTCAGAGGAGACAGAAGAAAGCTTCAGCGCAGAAACCAACAGCATGTTTGAACCAGATGCTGAAGAGGCAGAGGAGCTTTGGCTGTTTTTAAGTTGTTAGGGACTGCTACAAAAACAATCCAAAATGCTAATGTGGAAAAGTTTAGGACAAATAAAAGACATCTTTAAACGTATCAGGGTTTGAGGGAGAGAGGTTATAATGAGGAGGAAACATGCGATGGAGTCAACTCAGGTCACAGTCGCTAAAGTCACAAAGGAGTCACTCACATGAAAACTCAGAATCCTAAAAATCATTATTAACAGATAATTTCAATGAAGTTGGGACATTGTGTTAATTCCACAGGTGAAAAAAAACATTAAAAACAGGTGAGTGTCATGACAAGCAAAGATGGAGCCAGGTTCAACCATAGACTGTATAATGAGTGGACGTAACGGCGTTCGGCTCAGACTGAAGCCTCCAGCAGATGCTCCGCCCCCTGGTGTCTGGCTGCAGTATAGGTCATAAGCCCCGCCCCCTGGTGTCTGGCTGCAGTATAGGTCATAAGCCCCGCCCCCTGGTGTCTGGCTGCAGTATAGGCCATAAGCCCCGCCCCCTGGTGTCTGACTGCAGTATAGGTCATGAGCCCCGCCTCCCCATGTATTCCAGATATGAGCCGGGAAAACTTTTATTTTTTTTCATTGGCATATGCCAGTGGATCACTGGCATATGCCAATGATTTTTTTTGCAAACAGAAATGAGTTATTGACAGATGCTAATGAGAAACTGGCAGATGCCATTGTTCCATTGGCAGATGCCACTGAGTTTTTGGCAAACAGCAATGAGTTATTGGCAGATGCTAATGAGAAACTGGCAGATGCCACTCATCCATTGGCAGATGCCACTGAGTTTTTGGCAAACAGCAATGAGTTATTGGCAGATGCGAATGAGAAATTGGCAGATGCCACTCATCCATTGGCAGATGCCACTGAGTTTTTGGCAAACAGCAATGAGTTATTGGCAGATGCTAATGAGAAACTGGCAGATGCCATTGTTGCATTGGTAGATGCCACTTTTTTTTTTTTTTTTTTTTGTTTTTTGGCAGATGTCACTCAGAATTTATGGCACACCAGAAGCTGCTTTCAGATCCAGGCCTCACAGGAGTGATCATCAATAACAATGACACCTGCCATACAGCGACTGTCACTGCCACTGTTTGTGTCTCTTTGATCTCCTTCAGCGTTTGAAGCGGAAATAAACTGATTTAAACTTTTTTTTATTTTGATCAGTGTTAATTCATGAAACCAGAACTTGACTTCTGAAGCTTTAGGACGCAGCAGGTTGAAGTTTTGTTTCCCGCCATTGGTTGTGAAGCCCGTTCAGTTGCCGTGGCAGCGGTAACCAGAGCGTTGCGCTCTCTGATTACGATGATGATGGGGGAAAAAAGAAGGTGGGCACGGAGCTGGCGACCCACAAACCCCTGGTGTTTATGTTGAATGTGAGATATTTGGCAGCTTCGGGGGCTGTGATGTGGAGAATCACGTCACCGACAGACGAGGAATCATCAACGCGCTGATGAAAGAGCTCGCCGCAGATTCAAACGCCTCATTTCACGAGTGAATTTAGACGGGCGTGAAGAGAAACGGCTGCGGTGGCGACGGCAGATACGTTTACGACGCTGTAACCCAAATTAGATAAACAATTGGCAGCAATCAAACGGGTCGACTCCACTGTCTGTCGTCTTTGCCGCCGCACGCCGCGGGGACGGTTTGAAGCTGTTCACACTCCACGATCCACGATCAGAGCGGGCGAGCGTGCAGGTTCAGGGCGCCGCGATGGCGTTGAATCAGAATGAGGATGATCCAGTGGAAGCAGATTTATCTTTCTCTGGTTCTCATGGTTTCAAACCAGCGTGTTCCCAGTCTCCCAGTATCAGCTGGCTCGCCGCGGTTCGACGCCGCGGCGCAGGAATGTGTCACCCGGAGCAGAAATCCTGGTGTGTTTAGACTCAGACCCACAAATATGGAGGCGGTTTGTGAGAGGAAAGACTCCACGACTCTGGATCTGATTAACGCTGTGATTGTGGGAGGAAATCTAGATCAGTGTGTGTGTGTGTGTGTGTGTGTGTGTGTGTGTGTGTGTGTATCTCCTCAGATACCCTTTACTCTCTGTAACAAGGAGCAGCTTCCTTTAGGTGAAAGTGTAAAAAAAAAAACTGTTTGAAATTTAAAAATCAGCTGATTTCACTTCCATAAATTCAATCAATCGAGATAATTTTTTCAGATAACTGTCCCAATAATTGTTTCACAGTTTAATTATGCTGGAATAGAATGACTATCTTCTAAACAACAAAAAATAAAGAATATAATTGAAGCCAATTTCTGCTGGACGAAAAATAAAAATGATAAAATTTGAGTTTGATGAAATTTCTTGGGGTTTTTTTTTTGCATATACTAAGTCTTGAGTTTTGAGAAAAAATAATTCTCACAATTTTGAGCATTTATCTCAGAAGTTCAACTTTTTTTTGCCACGAAATTCTAACTTTTACCTCAAGTATTGATTTCTGACTTTGAAAGAATTTAACTTTTATTTTTTTTTAAATTGACTTGTTACTCGAATGTTGACTTTTGTATCAAAATTTGACATTTTATCTCTATTTCTTTATCTTTTTACCCTCATAATTTTGGCTTTCAATCTCGTATCTTTGACTTTTTGTCTTGAAATTTGGATTTTTTACTTTTCAGAAAATTATAAAAGGAGGCATGAATGTATATTTAAAATGTATGCAATATTTTTTTTTCTCAATAAAAACATATTTGACTAAAGGTTAAACGTGGAGAAAGACGTATGTGACCTTCAGCGTTGGTGTAAACTCGCTCTGATTAGTGTTTTTTTTTTTTTTTTTTTTTTTATTTAATCATTTGTTTCTCACCTTTAACCATCTCCGAGCTCCTCGCTCTCATCACACTCGTTAATACACATGTGTTTGTAATTACAGCCCTGCAGCCACCGGTGACACAGAGGTGCCCTGGCACAGACACACAGCCCCCCCCCCTCCATACTATCCCTGTGCCCAAAATAGTTTAATGAGCAGCTTTTTTATGCTTTTATTATGGCAGAAACTGGCACCGTGCACCAGGACGAATGCCACGACACCCCCACCTTCACCCGCTAACTAACCGCCAGAGGTAATCCAGTCAACCCCCCCTCTAACCCCCCCTTCAGGATCAGGGAACATTTAACGGCTTTGTTGCTGTTTTGTTTTTAACCCCTTACGTCCCAACTAACTCTGTCCTATTTACCACGCTGCATTTCAGAGCTTATAACTGTAGAAACATAAGGTCAAAAATCGTCAGTTTCTCCTCATTTGTGAAAGATTAAAGTCTCTAGTTTCAGAAAATGTCATGTTTTTATATGTGGCTAAAGTCCACATCACGATAAAAACAGAGTTTTCTCTTCATTTTTTATAACCAATTTTTGAGCATCATTAACTTCAAGATGCTTCATGTCAGAAATAAAACATCCACCACATCACTTCTACACCTTCTCATCTACATCTGGGTGAAATTTGAGCTTTTTAGGTAAAACTTTGTAGGAGTTGGAAAGTTTTTAGTCTCAGGTAGAGTTGTACTCACTGTCCACACTCTTATATGTGGACTCTGTGCAAACAAAACCAGCTTTGCCAGCGCTCAGTGTCCTCTTATTGTGTCGGCTTTGCACCCATCTTGAAAAGTTTCAGAAAAAAAAATCATGAAATTGTAGTTCCCAGTCACAGACTGTTCTACTATTGCACACATGAATGTGTACGAAGACGCAAGACAATACACAGGTCTCGCCAATGATCTAAATGGCTACAGCTGACTTCATGTGAACGTTTAAGGTGATTGGTTACTGTAAGAGTGAGTGACAGCTCTGCTAACAAACAAACAAACATCTAATAGAGTTTTTACACAAGACCACGGTACTCTCTCAGCAAATCCAGTGGGAAGCGCTTGTTGTCTATCACAAGCTGTCCTGGGATGAAAACTCAACAGAAAACCATGGGGTCACTTCAGTTTTGCAGCTAGAACCCTGTTGAAAACAAAGACTTGCAGCTTTGTCAGATTGACATTGAGGAGGAAATGCTCTAAGACTGTGAAGCTGCTGAAAATTTGTCTTACTATTCTTTATTTGAGCCACTTTTACTAAACAAGGTCATAAAAATGTCTCATTTCAAGTTTTTTAAAGACTAAAATGAGGCATCAATTGCTTGTAACAAGTAAAAAAAAAATCTGCCAATGGGATAAGATAAAAGATTCTTGTTTTAAGACATTTTTCTAATTTCAAGAAACTTCCCGGGTGAATTCGTCTTATCCCATTGGCAGATTTTTTTGACTTGTTACAAGCAATTTACACCTCATTTTTGTCTTTAAAAAACTTGAAATAAGACATTTTTATGACCTGGTCTGGTGAATGTGGCTCAAATTAAGAACAATAAGACATTTTTTACTACAAATAAGACAGAATGACTTGCTTAGATTTCAGTTTTTGCAGTGTATTGATGAGAACGGACACGACAGACAGACAAACAACGGACTTTACAGGAGAAATTTCACCACTTGGAATAATTTGATGAAACAACACTTTTGATATGTTTGAACTCTGGATTCCTCTGGTGGAAAGGAGAGTGAATATTCAGGGTACGGGCGTCAGAATGTGACGTAATGACCCCAAACAGGTAGGACGTCCACGTTGTTGTGAGTGATTCTTTCACTAATTACATTTTGTTGCTGAAGAAAACTGTGAAACAAAATTAGAGACTGAAATGAGAAGATTATAAACTCGGAATGGCGAAAAAGATCGCCAACGCCCCCGTGGAGCATAAGAGGTTAATAAGCTCACCCTGGACCGCACCGTCCTCCCCCGTCCTCCCCCAGCACAGACTGCGCAATCAGGCGAAACCTCGGGGGCAGTGATTTACAACCAGGGACTATTTTATTAATTTAATTACACATTTACAATCGTTCTTCTCAGGGAAAGAGGGAGAAAAGTGCTGCCTGTGTGTTTTGGTGGATGCAGCCAAACCTCGTTTTATTTAACGGCAGAGAGAGAGAGAGAGATGTTGTTTTATTTTACGAGCGGCCTCGAGGTTTCCTTAATGTGTCAGGAACACAAAGGGTGTGTCCTGTAACATGGTGGAGCGCTTTAATGCTCTTTTTTTATTTGTTTGCTTTATTCTCTTTAAATTCCCCACAGCCCCACGAGGGAAACCATCACTCACCGTAAAAACTAACAGAAGATTTTCTGATTTTCAAAACTCGGACATGTTTCTCTTTACGTGGGGGGAATTTATAAAGTTTCCCAAAATGTTGTTGTTGTGTTTTTCTGAGCTTGTTTTTCTTCACATCATTGATATTTATAATAAATCAAAGCTGCACTGAGCCGCTGACATTATACCCAACGAGTCAACTTTTAAACATCTCAACAAATAAATTAAACTTTAACTAAGATTTTAAGGCATGATTCATATTTTTGCTTTCTTTTTATTATTATTATAAGCATTATTTATTATAAGCATGTGGTGGGGCATTAATATGGAGGCCAATTTTTGCCCATTAAAAAAAAAAGCTCAGCTTTATTGATTCTTTTTTTCTCCAAAGTAAGTCAAAATTTTGAGATAAATAATCAAAATTCTATGAAAAGTTGACATTTTTAGATGAAAAATCAAAATTTTGGAAAAAAGTCAAAGTTTCGAGATAAATGGTTAAAATTCTGTGACATAATTTTTGAATAATAGAACCAAAATGTTGTGGAAAAAGTCAAAATTATAAAATAAAACATCAAAATTTTGAAAAAAAATTGTCAACAGTGTGAAAAAAGTCAAAATTATAAGACGAAGTAAAATTTAAGAAAAAAGTCAAAGTTTTGAGATAAATGGTCAAATTCTGTGAAAAGTCAAAATTCTGAGAGAGTCCATAATTTTAGGATAATAAAATTGAAGTTTTGAGGATAAAAAAAAAGCCAAAATTATCAAATAAAAAGTTATAGATTTTGAGAAAAGAAGTCAAAATCATAAAATGAAAAGTCAAAACATTGAGATAAATTGTCAAAATTCTGAGAAAGGTTATAATTTTTGAATAATAGAATCAAAATGATGGGAGAAAGTCAAAATTATAAAATAAAAACATCAAAATTTTGAGAAAATTGTCATCAGTGTGAAAAAAGTCAAAATTATGAAAAGAGTCAAAATAATAAGACAAAGTCAAAATTTTAAGAGAAAAGTCAACGCATACAAAATGGTTCAAGTTATGAAAAAGTTTAATTTATAAGATAAAGGCAAAATTATACTAAAAAAAGTCAAAATTATAGGATAAAAAGGCAAATATTTGAGAATAAAAAATTAAACTTTGAGATAGTCAAATTATTTATTGACTATAATAAATAATTTAAATAAAATAAAATTATTTAATTAATTTAATTAATTAATTAATTTACAGAAAAAAATAAAATCAAAACATGATATAAAGTCAGAATTTTGTAATGAAGAGCCAGAATTTTTGTAGGACAGAGTCAAAGTTTCTGAGAAAAAAAGTTGAAATTTGAGAAAAGCCAGTCGTCGGACCACTAGTGTTTGGTCACCTGAGACTAAAAACTCTCTAACTCCTACAAAGTTTTACCTAAAAAGCTCAAATTTCACCCAGATGTAGATGAGAAGGTGTAGAAGTGATGTGGTGGATGTTTTATGTCTGACATGAAGCATCTTGGAGTTAATGATGCTCAAAAACTGATTATAAAACGATCGGTTTCAGCTGCATTTATCCTGATGTGGACTTTAGCCACATATACAAACATGACATTTTCTGAAACTAGAGATTTTAATCTTTCAATTAAGGTGTCACTGATGAATTTTTACCTAATGTTTCTACAGTTATAAGCTCTGAAAAGGAGCATGGTAAACAAAAGTTTTCAAAGCGACACAGATTCAGATAACAGGTTTTGTAAAATGAGTCCAGCTCTTGTCAAAGAATCTGAAATAAGTCCTGTTTATTTTTTTACTTTTTTCCCCTCAGAGCTCAACTTCTCCTCGTCCCCTTTAATTTGCCTTTCCAAACCAATCACGTCGCATTAACGCGGGACGCTACAACCGGCTTTGACAGCTAAAAGTTTAAATTGTTGGCGTTCGGGCTCAGAAAACGAGTGTTTGTGAACTTGTGGTGTGTTCTTCGTGTCCTGGAGGCAAACTCGTAATCCCAACCGGAGAACGTACGGTACCGAATCTCCAGGAGGTCGTGACCTTTCGCGTGGGCGTTTTCTCAGAGCAATCATGTTATCGGCGCTCTCTATAGGGGCTGGTCAGATACGCCGCCGTTTCCATAGCATGTGGCCGTGGGCTCTCAGGGAGGTTCGTCTGCGGTGGAAAACATCAGTCGGCCGCCAGCGTCTGACAGAGCTCATTACTCACGTTACCGTCTGACGATGGCAAGGAGCCTCGGCGTCGAGTCAAGACATCCAGCATCGCCTGCCATTCGGGCCCTTCAAGTTGCCGGGGCAGAACACACACAGACAGGGCTAAACGCAGCCAGCGTAGCCACCAGGAATGTGTTTTTGCCTTATTTCTGTTGACGTGTAAGAGCAGAGGGAGAAGCATCTGTCTTCGTTTTCCCTGAAACTGGATATATGCAGAACAAGCCCTAATGCTGTCATTACACGTACTGTCTTATTGCTGCAAATCAAACCCATGGTCGTGGAAATGGTAATAGATACGGCTGACAATCAGTGTGTGTGTGTGTGTGTGTGAGTCTGCAGAGTAGACATGAAGGAGCTCGGCTTATTCACAGGGTCACTGTTACATGTGGGTAAAGGGTTCGAGGAGCTTTAAAGAGTTTTCAGGTGAATCAGAGGAACATTTCAGCTCCTTCAGCTCCCTCCACGAAGTTTTATTTGCCCCCCCTTCTGCTTTTAAAAGCGCTCTGTAGGGGCGCGGATGGCCTAGTGCAGGGGTGTCCAAACTAAGGCCCGGGGGCCAATTGTGGCCCGCCATCTATTTTCATATGGCCCCCAGCTGTCATATTGATATGTATTAGTTTTGTAACTTAAATAAAGCATGTTCTAGTTGTGTACATTTACAGTTTCCATCAGATGCTTTAAAAAACTTAAATATATCTGGTATCATCTCAGATAAATTTGGATTGTGCATAGGCCACTCGAAAAAAAAAACAAAAAAAACATGACCGGACAAAAAAATGAATTTAAGTTATGAAATGGTGAAGAAAAGACAAAAGTTGATGCATAAAATGGTTCAGAATGCAGGATCAGAAATATTTGGGGTTGAAAATGTTTTTATCTCTGTCTTATAAAAAAATGTGATAAATTCCAGATGCTGATCCTGCCACAAAAAAACAACATATTTTTCCCAGGTTTGATTTTATTTCTCATAGATCTGTGATAATAACACTGGCATGTTTGACTAAACTTGAAGACAGTTCTTTGTTTGGTTGTTTGTTTTTTTACAGAAACTACCAAAACGAAATATTTTTCAAATTGAGCGCTCATTTGTTACTTTCACTGTTAATAAATATGTAGGTAAGAACCGTCGGCCCTTGGTCATTCTCACAGTATGTGATACGGCCCTTTGGGAAAAAAGTTTGGACACCCCTGGCCTAGTGGATATGGCTGCGCACCATGAGGTTTGCCCTCAAGCGGGCGGCCCGGGTTCGAATCCGTCCTGTGGCCATTTCCCGCATGTCACTCCCCACTCTCTCTCCCCTTCCCGACACTATCCACTGTCCTCCTCTATCAAATAAAGGCACAAAGGCCAAAAAAAATAACTTTAAAAAAAAATAAAATAAAAAAAATTGACACTTTATTTTGGAATAATTGATGTGGAGGGTGTCTGCTCCTCATTCCAACTTGCGAAAACAGTAACATTTAACATTTCATCAGAACATTAACTTATGAAAATGCAGTACAAAAACCTATGACTGTTAAACTCCTCGGCAATTGTGAACATTTCAGACCTGGCAACATTTTTGATGTTTCTTGTCTTGTATCTGTTTTTTCTTTTTCATGTTACTTTTCTTTTCTGTCTTTGCTGTTCATAAATGAAAAAATGGAAATAAACTTTAAGTGTTAAAAAAAAAAAAGCGCTCTGTAACGAGGGAGCGGCGGCTCAAAAAACGTTTGTCGTGTCCTCTTACTAATGTAGGAGTTTTGAATTCTTTGCTCAGACATTAGGTTTTTACCAAAGGACTTAAAACTCCACCATCAAGATGTTGATTTTTACCTTCACAGTTTTGATGCGTGTTAGAATGACCCTTAAACGGCCGAAGGATTGCAGTATCCACACATGACACAGACCAGTTTTTTCACATGTGCATCAAAAGGTGATTTATTTACAGACAGAAACTCAACAGCAGCACAGGAACCAGGCAGGGCCCTGACCAGCATCTCAGTTAGATGGTTTCTGGCGCCTTAAATACTCTGAGGCTAATTGCCTTCCCTGGGCTGATTCACCTGCAGGTGTTTTTCCCCAAGATCATACTCCCCTCTAAATTTACTAACACCCTCTTTTCCCCATTTCTCCTAAGTATGTTTATTATAAACAGTAAACTCCTTCATAAATGCATTTAATAATTATCCCGCACCATTAATTACATTAATTACAAACTGAACCCAAACTCAACTCCCCCTCCAATAATTTCTGAGTTGGTTTGACCCGGAACGTTTATCAAGGCATTCGTTCCCTCCCGGATTCTTTTAACCCTGGAGCAGACACAACATAATTCAGGTGAGTGATCACAAAACCCTTTTAGAATAACACTTCTGCACTCGCACACACTTTTTGACCATCATGCACACACACAATACTGCACATTACACTTTTAAACAATCACAAACACCGTAACACGGAGCTCTCTCACCCTCCTCTCTCTTACAGGTAGAGCGATGCTCCGAAGCCCCTCCCTGCTGGACTCACGTCAATTATTGGTTAACTTACGGATTAAATATTCAATAAATACTGGAGTTAAATATGAAATGTGCAAATATGCAATGTGCAAAGTTGGTAAATAAAGTGCAAGTGCTATTCCTTTTTCCCCTGTTACATTTAAAGTGCATTAATGCTGTGCAATATTAACAAGGCCAAAAGCCATCAGTCAGTAGTAACGAGGCTCTTCGTTACAACGCGATCTCTCACCTTCAAAAGCGTCTCATTAACGCATACGCGGCACGCCCAGCAGCTGCAGCGTGTGATGATATATAACTTTATATCTTGAAGTTGAAGTATGCAGGGATTTTTGATAAGTTTTCTATATTTGTTCACACACAACATCCAAACTTGGCTCAGAGCCAGCGGCTGCACATGCTCACTGCCTCCGACTTTAGCTCATTGCACTGTAGCTTCGTAAACACACAACAGACCTGCAGCATCACGTGAGAGAAACTCAAGAGCAGTACACCTGACTTCCTGCAGGTAAATGAAATAAAGTGTTGCCACACGTTCGTTAAAATCTTGTTCAGGTTGAATAAAAGTCTGTTAAAGTTGCAGCTGTTTGGATCATTCCACAGGTGAACAGGTTGATTTAAACAGGTGAGTGTCATGATTGGCTCAGTCCTTCACAAGCAAAGATGGAGCCAGGTTCACCACTTTGTCAACAACTGCGTGAGCAAATAGTCCAACAGTTTAAGAACAATGTTTCTCAACTTTGTCCAACTGCAGGAATTGATGGATTTCATCATCTACAGACCATAATATCATCAAAAGATTCAGAGAATCTGGAGAAATCTCTGCACGTAAGCAGCAAGGCCCAAAACCAACATTGAATGGCCGTGACCTTTGACCCCTGAGGCGGCGCTGCATTAAAAACCCACATCATTGTGTAAAGGATATTAGCACGTGGGCTCAGGAACACTTCAGAAAACCATTGTCAGTTAACACAGTTCATCACTACATCTACAAGTGACAGTTCAAACTCTACCATGCAAAGACAAAGTCACACATCAACAACACACCTTGTTCATTTGAAGTCAAAGAAAGTTAAGGTGAGTTTAGTGAAGAGTTTCCTTCAGAGATACTTAGAAAGTGGGACTGAAAACTCTAAATTACTTTAATGTGTAAATAAACCCCTGTACTGGTTCTAATTCTGAAGTATAATTCTATTCTTTAAGCTGAGAAAATTGATTGTTGTTCTGCAAATATGCACTCATTTTAAATTTAACGCCTGCAACTTGTTCCTAAAAATCTGGGACAGGTTCAACAAAAGACTGTTGAGCAATACCAAAAAATCACCAAGATTTTATCCCCAAATTTTGACTTTAAATCTCAAAAATTCAACATTTTTTTCCTAATATGTTTGTTTCTCTCTCAAAATTGCGAAAATTTATCTGGAAAATGTGACTTTTATCTTTAAATTTGGACATTTAGCTCAGAATTTGATATTTTCTGTGTCAAAGTTCTGATTTTTTTGACAAAATTGTGACTTTTGTTATCTCAAAGCTTTGACTGCATCTGTGATGGTATGGGGGTGTGTTAGTGCCCCATGGCATCATGGGTAACTGTCCCAGTATCTGTGAAGGCAGCATTAATGCTGAAAGGTACATTGTCCAAAACCTCGTTGTAGACGACGGTAGGTTCTGTGAAACAGAAAAAGTCCCTGCACCCTGATTATTTCAGCAAGACAATGAAACCAAGACACATTCTGCTCCTGTTACAACAGCGTGGCTCCGTAGTAGAAGAGTGCAGCTACTAGACTGACCTGCCTGCAGTCCAGACCTGTCTCCCATTGAAAATGTGTGAAGAAAAAAATACAAAAACAGAAACATGAACCTGTCACATCCTTTTATCATTCAAAATCATTGTTTTCTGTTTTATTCACATTTTACACAACGTCCCAACCATTGACTGTATATAGAATAAACAGCGTGCTTCCTCCTGTCACCGTTCTACGTTTTTGGAGCCAAAAACCCCGTTTCTCTAGCCGCCATTGTGCAGCCAGAGTCTGCGCAGTAGAGAATTTCTGGTGGAGCAGAGTAAAAAAAGAGAAATAAAAATATTTATTTCTTCTTCTTCAGAAGGTTTAGTCTCCTTTTGGCTCTTTCCTGAAGTTTCTTATATCCCCGATAAAAACTACTCACGAACAGCAGCTGTCAACTATCGTAAAACAAAACTTATATCGTGGTTTTTAACGTCCAATAACTAATGAGAAACTAACTTCTCAGGAAAAAAAACACCTGAACACCATGCAGCCAGATGACATCATCATACTACCTTAGTGTAAAGATGAGAGAAACGTTTCTACGAGGTATCGTAATTTTTTAAAGTTTTCCCGGCTCATATCTGGAATACATGGGGAGGCGGGGCTTATGACCTATACTGCACCCAGACACCAGGGGGCGGAGCTTATGACCTATACTGCAGCCAGACACCAGGGGGCGGGGCTTATGACCTATACTGCAGCCAGACACCAGGGGGCGGGGCTTATGACCTATACTGCAGCCAGACACCAGGGGGCGGGGCATCTGCTGGAGGCTTCAGTTTGAGCCGAACGTCGTTACGTCCACTCATTATACAGACTATGGTCCCAACTTCATTGGAACACTCCAATCAGGAGTGTGTCAGGTCTGGTTTGACACTTTGAGGAACATTTGGAAAGACTCTGGTGGAAGAAGTGTAGAAAAAAGTGTGTGCAGTAATAACTAAACCAAACTATTACACCTGTTAACTGTCACGTCTGTTACTGAGCCAGAGTCTGGTCTGAGTTATGGTGGGAAGAAATGATTTCCCACCGCCGCCATCTCCTCCCCCGCCCTCGCCGGTCTGTGTTCGACATGTTGACTAACCTCTGGCCCGCAGAAGGCAGATTATTAGAAGAATTCCCCTTAATGAAAACAGACACTCTCACATTAAGCCGTCACAGGAAGAATGAATTGCAGCGGAGATTACAGCATCCTCCATGAGTCAAACGTGTGATGAGCTTTATGAGGACGAGGGAAAACAAAGACACATGGATCCACTTTGATTTTATAAACCCAGGATCTGTCGGCTTAACGGTGTCCGAGGTCGTGACACGCACGTCCACAAACACACACACACATGAATGTATAATTACTCACTGAAGCATAATCAGATCTGACTGCCATTCATGCTGCGGAATATTTACTATCACACACACAGACGTTTGGTATTCAGTATGAAGAAAGTGCTGTGTGTGTGTGTGTGTGTGGAGTAGAGAAGGGGGTTGGTTTTAAATTAGACTGTAATTGAAAACAAATCCACATGGTAGTTTTTTATCGGAGCTTTAATGAGGTTAAGTCACCGTTTGCCTCGTACGCTCCGTCAGTCAGAGTGAGGAATCATGTGAGACGCAGACGTGCGAGCCGCCGCCGCCGCCGCCGCGCTGTGCCTTGGCTGCTCCTCTGTCATGGGAGAATAAAGCCAACATCACACCTCATCCATCCAGCTGCTGGATAACTGCCACACACACACACACACACGAACACACACACACAAATACACACATGCACCTTCAGTTTAGTCCCTGAAGAGTTCACTCACAATGGTCTTCAGGGCCCAGGAGTAAAATTGCTTTAAGTAGAAAAAATAAGTTTTGGTCCTCCTCCTCCTCCTTCTTCTTCTCCTCGATTGTTGGCGTTGGTAACGTCCAGCATCAGTTACTCATCAACATCACGTTATAAATTTCTACCGTTAATAAAAGACACCAGAAGATAACGCCGACTTTCATAACATGCTCATAGAGAAAGTCTGCGTCATCATCCAGCTCGACGTTTCTTCTCTTAAAGAGACAGAACATCGATTTCCTCAATTTAAACTCAGATTGTCTTCATTTAGCCATCGCTGTAATCAAGCGTATTTTTAAAAAGTTTTTTGAAAATGGATAAAAACATATTTCTGAGTGAAGAATTATGTTTTCTAACAGATTTCAGTAGTTGACCAACATTTCAAAGTTTTTAGGTTCATTATTTTTTAGTATTTTTAATTTGAGCACCCAAAAATGTCAGGTGGTGCAATCAAATATATGAAAATATATTTATATGTTCCTGTTATTTTTTCTGTGTGAAATTATTGGCAAGTATCTCTCAAGTGTCTGTAGTGACTCATACATTTTCATTTTGTGTGTTTCATTTCTTTTATTTGTGAATAAGATAAATAATTTGATGTTAAAATAACATTTCACATTATTACATTGGTTGTACCACCTGACATGGAAATTGTTCCAGTCACCAATGAANCAGCTTTAAAATTCTTTTTATTTGCAAAGAATGTTTTATTTAAAAAGGTTAAAGCATAAAATAATGCCACTGTATTTTTAATTTCCATTTACAATAACTGACATTCAATTTTTAGAGTTTAATTACTGTGGATACTTGTCAGGACGGTTGCACCACCTGACATTTTGGGGGTTTGAGGAACCAAAACACAAAAAAACATGTTATATTTTAATAGTTTAAAGATGTGTTCAAATAACACAGGTTTCATAGAATAAAGAAATACATGTGATGAAATACTCAATTCATGATGGTTTGTTCCTTGTGTTTTTTTGGTTGAGTTCTTATGTTGCTTCTGAGTTTCCCTCCTGTTTCTGTTTGATTGGCTCTCATGTGTTTCACCTGTGTCTGATTGGTTCTTTGTCTATTTTAATCCCTGTCCTCACTTCAGTTGGTGTCAGTTCATTGTAGCGTCCACCAGTGTGTTTATGTTTTGTGTTTTATCTTTTGAGTTGTGTTTTAATAAACTTTTGTGTTAAATCTGCGCTTGCGCCTTTTTTCCCAGCTCTTGATTGTGACACAGAAACTCACTGAGCTTTTATTCACACACACTGATTAAAGCAGATAGATCACAGGTGAGGATGGTTACCTTTAGTCGACATTAAAACACATTTGTGTCGACTTGTGTTCGTGTTATCAGGACAAAATCAACTTTTGAGCGGGGTCATTTTGGAAGTTTCTGTTATCATTATGATTTAACCCTTTAGGCCCATTTTTTTGAATACTTTGAACCTTCAATATCTGGTGTTATTTCTAATTTACTGCATTTTATGTGGGAGAAAAACACTTAAAACTGAAGAAAAACACAAACAGAGAATTGGATGTTAGAGGTTTAGTGAAGAAAAAACACTTCAAACAAACAGATGAAACTATTTTAGCATTAACAAACGTGTGTGCAAGAGCATTTATAAGATTTTTTCTCTTATTTTGTAAAAAAAAATAGGTATTTGACATCATCACCAGATCCTCCAGCATCTCACAGCTTCTCCCTCTCTTTGCACAAAAACCACTGAAGGATGTTTTTTTCTCCTCTTCATGACAGAAAAACTGAATCTTAACCTTATTGTACAGCACAAAGAAAGAATGGTTCAATATTTATAAAGTTAAGCAACAATAAAAGCCTCAAATCAGGCTCACACAGCACAAAGAAGACTGGAAACACATTTCTGTGACTGCAGAAAAACTTCATGTGCTATTTCGTGCACGGGATGTAAAACACACATTTCTGTATACAATACAAACACAGGATGTTACTACGTTCTAGGTATCGTCAACATTAAAATACGTTCATGTTGTACAAATAAGACTTGGTACATCTTTCCAAAAGAGTCACCACAAAATACAAGCATCAACAAATGAAATAAAATCTAGACAGAGAGCTTCATTCATCCATCTATCGTTACCTTTTCTCTCATGAAGTTGCTCCTTTTTTTCTCAGAGTCATGCAGAAGCTTTAGAGGAGGTTTTATAAACTTTTATGTGAATTATATGATCTTCTTTGTGGCATTTTTGGAAAAACTTGGCTCTGTTTTCTCCTCTTCGGTCTGTGCGGGTTTCTTAAATGTCTGAGTGAAATTACCATACCAACACTTCCAGACTTATAGGGTAAAAAAGCGTAAACTCAGTTGTTTGTATATGAACATCTTCACCCAACCACTAATTATGAGTGACAGAAAAGTTTTTGTTTTATCCTAAATCGTAAATTCTGCCAGGATATGTGAACTTTTGAGCGCAACTGTTTGTTTGAGTTGATCCAAAACACAAATTTAGAGGAGACTTAAAACAGTTTTCAACACAAAATCTTCAACAACAGAGTCAGAGAAAGTTTCAAATTGGGTTTAACCCTTTAACTAACTTCTCAACCAAATGGTTTAGCCCAGTGGTTCCCAACCTTTTCTGACTTTTATATAATACATAAATATTTATACATGTTTAAACCTTAGGATACCAAATTTACTGGCAGGAGCAAAAAAAAAAAACTTACCCCTAAACGACAAACCATTCAAACCATTTCTCCAATCCAAAACCTGTAAAACCTGGCAAAATTGCCAGAGTCTCAAGTTTCCCAGAGTACCTGAATGTGTCATGACGTCAACAACCTTCGTTAACCAAGCGGAAAAGACAAGAATTTAACTAACATCACCTTGATTTTCATGTCTCCTTGAAAATTTATGGAAAATCAGTGGTTTGCTTTGGTTTAACTCTGAAAAAACTAAATATTCTATGTTTTTTCTGCTTTCATCAAGCATTAAATGATGAATCCACATCATATATTTGCACTTCAAAAATCTTCTGAGTTTAGTCTTGACTCAGTGGATCAAAACGAGACCACAGTGAGTTAAAAATGTGATGAAAGCAAAAAAATGACCAGAACTATTTGGTATCCCTGGGCTGAGTTTTCACATTTAAAAAATTATTCTGTATGTTTTGATCTTTATGTAAACACCCCTCCCACACACACACACACACACACACACATGTTCAAACTAAAATCAAACTACTTTTGGAAACGATTTTGGGGCCCACCTGCAACACCTTTGCGGCCCACCAGGGGGCCACGACCCACAGGTTGGGAATCACTGGTTTAGCCCATTTTCAGTTCCTTTATTTCAGTAAGAAGAGGCGTCTCTAAGTAAACTCAAACTAATTTAACCATCTCCACCATTTGGAAGAAGCATGTGATGGATGTTGTGCCTGAAAGTTTTTTGTTTTATGGCACAAAAACAGTCGAGTTGTTGAGATGACTTATTGAAGAGCTTTTGTTTTGCACTTTTTAAAAAGTTTTTTCATGCAAAATGAATGTTTTGCACAGTTGCATTCAATCACAGGTAAAAAAAGAATGTGAGAATTATTAGTTATCCTACTTTAGTTGACAAATGCAGTTTTTCCTTTTCTCATTCAATATTTTGTGGCACTTAAACTGTTCAGTGCTCTGAATGTTTGTGAGTTATTAATTTATAACTAAATTAGCATTTTGTGTGACTTTTCTACAATTTGTGCTATTTGTATGAAATTTTATACCTTTGTGTGGAGGCCAATATTTCAAAAACTAAAAGATTTGCTGAGAAAACAAAGAAAGATTGTTGTTATTGCTCACCCGTTGCAATAAGAAATGCATGTAAAAAGTGTTTCTATTCTTTTTTTCTCGCTCTGATGTATGATTGTGTGTTCGAATGCATGTAGCTTCGCGTGTCACATCACCAAAAACCACCGGTTCCCCCATTACGTAGTGTAGCCGTCCTCAAATAAGGAGCGGTGCTGAGGGCCCGAGTCTCGCAGTAGTACTCTTTCGATGTTTCAGACCTTCGCTTCGAGCCGTCACGGGAGAATAAGGTTGTGTTGTTTTCGACCCTCGACAGTTTTTCGAAGGTAGACCTCGGCGTCTCTCTTCGGAGTAACAAGAGCGAGGCTCCACCTCTCCTCGCCGACCCCATCTTCCTGTTGTGCTGGTTTGGCGGCGAGAAGGGGATTTTTTATTTTGGTTTCTCTGCTGGAGGTCAAAGTTCCCTGGGATGTGGAATCAGAGGAGACGTTGCCATGTTTCCCCCTCCCTCGTTTTTCAACCCTTCCCAGCAGTCCCTGCGGGGGAGGGAGGGGGGAGCGAGCATTTCATCTTCCATGAGAAACGGCAGCGAGCAGCGGCGGCGGCGGCACAGAGCTGTGCGATCACACGGAGAGCAGGCACGCAATCCCACGTATGATGCCGGCGAGAAGGAGCACATGTGCTGCTGCAGATGGTTCACACACACACACACACACACACACACACAGACACTTCAGAAGTTGCTCAATACTCAGTTTGTTGACTGTTTTATAACTGTAGAGATGATCATGGAAACATTTTAGCGCCGTGGCGCCCTTTCGCTGCAACACAAAAGCCGATTATTGTTGCACGAAGAATCGCATCTGACACTTTGGGATCAATATTCGGTCAAAGATCTCTTCCCATCAGTTTCATGTGCTTTGCAAATTTAGTCACAAAGCAGTGGTGCCCAACCTTATTCAGGACGTGACCCCAGTTTTTCCGAAAAAGGCAAATTCAACACACATTTGGGCTCCGTAAGAACACATTCCCATATGTTGTGGCACTAAAGGAGGCACTTTTGCATGTGTTTTGGCTCCAAAGAGGTCACTAAACACTTTGGCACATGTTTTGGTCTCCAGGAGCTTAGTTAACCATGTTTCAATCAGCCAAAGGGGCAGGTTAGTGTTGTTCACAAACTTGGAGATCCTTGGCGTTTGTTTTGGCTCCCAAAAAGGCACTTTTGTGTATTTTGGCTCCCATACGAACACATCTGAATATGTTTTGGTGCCCGAGGAGACATTGAAGCAACTGTTTTGGATCCAAAGAAGGAAACCTAAGTTTGTGTTTTGGTTGCCAAGAGGGCACTTTTGTGTATTTTGGCTTCAAAGGAGGCGCTTTGGCACATGTTTTGGCTCCCAAGGAAACACTTTTGAGTAGTTTGGCCCCAAAGGAGAAAACATAAGTTTGTGTTCTGACTCCCAAGACGACACGTCAGCATTTGTTTGGGCTCCCATGAAGGCACTTTTACATATTTAAGCTCCAAAGACATCACTTAAGAATGTTTGGCTCCCAAGGAAACACTTTTGAGTGGTTTGGCCCCAAAAAAGTAACTGAAGCATACATTTGGGCGACTAAATATGGACCAAAATTAACTCCTGAACAGAACCAAGTTTTATTTTTATTTTTATAACTGTCAGGAATGGGCTTCCGTAATAATCCCTCACCACTTACAACTCAGAATTTTAAACTTTTTATTTTAAGATTTTGACTTTCCACCTTAATATTTAGATTTTTTTTGGTGAAAAATTTTGATCTTATCTCAAACTGGAAACTTTTTTCCTTTTATTTTTGACTTTATTATCTTCAAGTGTTGACTTCGTGTTACAATTTTGACGTTAAATCTCAGATTTTTTACCTAATCCAGGCTAAAATAATCCGTTGTTTTCTCGTTTTCTTTAAAATCAGGTTTTAAAGTTTTAAAACGTTACTTTGGTATATTTGAGCAACCAAAAATACACATTTCTTTAAGTTTTGGTGCCATGGGAGACACTTTAGCACATGTTTTGGATCCAAAGTGGGAAATTTAAGTTTGTGTTTTGGCCCCCATGAGGGCACTTTTATGTATTTTGGCTCCAAAGGAGGCTCTTTGGCACATGTTTTGGTTCCCAAGGAAACACTTTTGAGTAGTTTGGCTCCCAAGAGGTCACTTGAGCACCAATCGGATCCAAGGAAGGAAACTGAAGTTTGTGTTTTGACTCCCAAGAGGACACTTCAGCATTTGTTTGGGCTCCCATGAAGGCACATTTGCATATTTAAGCTCCAAAGACATCACTTAAGCATGTTTGGCTCCCAATAAAGCATTCGGCTCAAGTTTGGAAACACTTTTGAGTAGTTTGGCCCCAAAAAGTCACTGAAGCACACATTTGGGCTCACAGGAGGGAACTTTGGAATATTTGAACTACCAAAAAAACACATTTCTGTAAGTTTTGGTGCCCTGGGAGACACTTTAGCACATGTTTTGGATCCAAAGAAGGAAACTAAGGCTTGAGTTTTGTTCTCCAATTAGGGCACTTTTGCATATCATGGCTCCAAAGTGGTCACTTTAGCATGTTTTGGCTCCTCAGAAAGCACTCAGTACACATTTGGCTCCCAAGAGGACACTTAAGCACACGTTTGGATCCAAAGAAGGAAACCTAAGTTTGTGTGTTGACTCCTGATAGGATACTTTTGCATAGTTTGGCTCCAAAGAGGTCACGTATTCACATGTTTTGGTTCCCAATGGAACACTTTTGAGTAGTTTGGCCCCAAAGAGGCAGTTAAGCACATATTTTGGTGCCCTTGAGGGCACTCGGGTGTATTTGGCTCCCATAAAAACCCATTTGCATATGTTTTGATGCCCAAGGAGGCACTCTAGCACACATTTTGGATCATAGGAAGGAAACTTAAGTTTGTATTTTGGCCCCCAAGAGTTCACTTCCACATGTTTTGGTTCCCAGGAGGTCAGGTTATCATGTTTCAACCAGCCCAAGGGACAGATTGGTGTGACACTCCAACTGGGGGCACCCTTGCATTTGTTTTGACTCCCTAAAAGACAATTCAGCATATTTAGGTTCCTTAAAGGGTGCTTTAGTGTGTTTTTTTCTTGCAAGAGGACACATAAGTGTGTGTTTTGACTCCCAGTTTATCATGTTTTAACCAGCCAAAGGGGCAGATCATTGTGGTTTATTAACCAGGAAGGCACTTCAGCATTTTTTTTGGCCCCCGTAAAGGCATTTTAGCGCATATTTTGTCTCTGATGCTGCATTTTTTTTAAAATAGAGTCATATTTGAGAAAGTGAAAGTATAGAATTCAGTTCAAGAAAGTGTGTTTGGAAAATCTGTGATAAAATCTGATGCAGCAAGTTTTGTCTAAAAGCACAACACTATAATCAGGCTTTGATTTAAGTCTTTTATCGTTGTGTGAAGCAGCACAGACGCCTTAAACATCCCAAACGTGCGTCCTTGTATAAACGTAATAAGCCACTGAGTAAAATGTTATCCTAACCAATAAAAAAATGACAAGAACTTGAAAAACACCCACACTGACTCAAAGTCTCGGGGCGGAGGTGATGGAGCTCTTTAGGGGCCCAGAATAATTACGTCATTATCTTAACTGAGCGGCTCCACCGAGGCCTTGAGACCTTTTTCTCCAAACACAATCAGAGGAGCATTCATCACTGCAGAGCTGTTTCTGTCCTTCACTGAGGGGGAGAAGCACAAAAACTGGTACCAGCAGCGTGTTTGTAAATCCACAGAGATATCTATGAAAATAATAATGATAATAAAAGAAGCAGTGACGAAATTTAAAATGTGTTCTTCATGGTTGGTGTTGGCAGATGTGTTTACATGGGTTTGATCACACAGTTACTAACTTTAACTCACTTATTTCTCTGTGCATGCTTTTATTTATGTGTCTATCTCTTTCTGCATTCTGCATCTTAACAATAGAGCATAAAATGTATGGATGTAATTTCCATGACATCACCCATCTGTTTATAAAACAGAGTTTTGAAACCACCCCCCCAGGCTATTTGAAAGGGTGTGTATGTGGTTTCTGCTGTTTTTGCAGACAGCCTCTAGTGGACACTTGAGGTAATGCAGTTTTGTAAACTTCTGCTATGACGCTTATTAGCCAGTTGACTTTGGGAAATTCAGACTCAACCTGTCGACCCTAAGGGTTAAGACAGAACAGAGTGATATGGATTATTGGCCTTTATGTCTCTGAAGATGAAGGAAACATTCCGGAAAACTGCCCTAAGTGTCTCCGGAGATGAAGGGAAACATTCCGGAACACTGTCCTCAATGTCTCTGATGATGAAGGAAAACATTCCGGAACACTACTTTGAATGTCTCCAAAGATTGAGGGAAACATTCCGGAACACTGTCCTTTATGTCTCTGATGATGAAGGGAAACATTCCGGAACACTGTCCTTTATGTCTCTGATGATAAAGGGAAACATTCCTGAACACTGTCCTTTATGTCTCTGATGGTGAAGGGAAACATTCCGGAACACTGTCCTTTATGTCTCTGATGATGAAGGAAACATGTCTCCAAAGATTAAGGAAACATTCCGGAACACTGTCCTTTACGTCTCTGAAGACAAAGGGAACATGTCTCCAAAGATTAGGAAACATTCCGGAACACTGTCCTTAATGTCTCTGATTATGAAGGGAAACATTCCGGAACACTGTCCTTCATGTCCCTGAAGAAAAAGGAAACATTCCGAAACACTACTTTGAACGTCTCTTAAGATTGAGGGAAACATCCCCGAACACTGTCCTTTATGTCTCTGATGATGAAGGGAAACATTCCGGAACACTGTCCTCAATGTCTCTGATGATGAAGGGAAACATTCAGGAACACTGTCCTTTATGTCTCTGATGATAAAGGGAAACATTCCGGAACACTGTCCTTTATGTCTCTCATGATAAAGGGAAACATTCCGGAACACTGTCCTTCATGTCTCCGAAGTTAAAGGGAAACATTCCGGAACACTGTCCTTCATGTCTCCGAAGTTAAAGGGAAACATTCCAGAACACTGTCCTTTATGTCTCTGATGATGAAGGGAAACATTCCGGAACACTGTCCTTTATGTCTCTGATGATGAAGGGAAACATTCCGGAACACTGTCCTTTATGTCTCTGAAGATAAAGACAAACATTCTGGAATTGTTCTATCAATGTCACTGAATTGCTCAGAAGTGTTATCACACTCTGTGACATCATCATTACGCACCATCATGTGGTCAACAACAGGAAGTGTAGACGTCGTCCATCTTTATTCCCAGAAACCTGTTTTTAAGTGAAACATCTTTAATTGTGCAGAAAAACAGATCCTTAAACTCTCATCTGGTTGAAACCAGGACAGAACCGGTTCACAATCGAGTCACTGTTTCCGTTTTGGAGCGCCCAGTGTCAGCGATGAGTCAGGGCGGACATGTTTTGATGACACACCTCTACGTGATGCCAGGTGAGCGCCTGACGCAGAGCGAGCGAGCACAGCGGCTTCAGTGTTTGGACGTTTCTGCCACAGACGGCGGCGGCGATGACTCTCCCGTGTAGAATGATGAGTCATGAAATGTTTTGAGGAGGCTTTTCGATGTCTCTCGCTCTCTCCCCCCCCTCCCTCCCTCGCCCTGCCCGGTTCAGCTCGGCTGTTCTCTCAGAGTCAGGGGGGGGTTTCATATTTTCCGTGCACTGTGTCCAGGACATTTACAGTTGGCGTCAGGGTACGCTGTTGGTCTGAGGAGAGGCACTTTGAAGTGTTTGCGGTTTCGCCACATCTGCAGGCAAGATGTGCGTACAGGGGGGGAGGGAGGGAGGCGTGTCGGGGGGGAGTCAGAGGAGGAGGTGGAGGGTTTTCTGTCAGTGCTTCTTATGTCATGTGACAATGAACAACATCCTTTAACTCTTTCCCAGGATGGTTCGAAGCGTCTGAAGCGTCTTAAATTAGCAGCGGTGAGGTTTTTAACACGCGCGGTCAGGGAGGTGTTTGTGTCCTAACGCTGATAAACGCCTCACTTCATAACCAGAAAACCATCCCAGCTGATTAAACGCTTGTTAGAGCAACTTTAAGATTCATTATGTGTCTAAATTTAGTGAAAAAAGGCTATAAAAAGAGCAATCCAAACATCAGCATCACGGTTTTAACAGTCCCACCACAGGACAGGGGTGAAGCCAGGGTGGAGCCTCATTAACTCTTTACACCCCACACAACTCTGCTTTTATACCAGACTGTGATTCAGTGCTTATAACTGAAGAACAACCTTAAAATTTCATCAGTGACACCGCATTTGAAATATTAAATCTCTAGTTTCAGAAAATGTCATGTTTTTATATGTGGCTAAAGTCCACATCAGGATAAAAGCAGCTGAGACAGTTTTTGTTTTTTAGGGCAATTTTTGAAAATCAGTCACATCCAAATGCTTCATGCCAGACAAAGGAAATTCACCACATCGCTTCTACACCTTGTCATCTACATTTAGGTGAAACTTGAGCTTTATTGGTAAAAAAACTACTGGAGTTGTAGAGTTTAAAGTCTCAGGTGACCAAACACCAGGCAGAGTTCTACTCTTGTCACAGATTGTATCGCTCCTGTTGCAGGCATGAATGTGAACTAAGTCTCGCCAATTATCTAAATGGCTACAGCTGGTTTCCTTTGAATGATAAGGTGATTGGTTACTGTAGGAGTGAGTGACAGGCCTGTTAGCCAATAAACGACCCTCTAATAGAGCTGTTACACAAGACCAGCGTGTCCTATTGGTCAGTCAAGCAGGGAGCGTTTGTTGTCTTTCACAAGCTGTCCTGGGATGAAAACTCAACGGAAAATGATGGAGCCACTTTTGTCTTGTAGCTAGAACCTTGGTGGTGAGCAACTGATCTAAAATATTGATATATCAATACAAATGTTATCAGTGTTGATTAAAACTTGTGTGATGATTTTTAGCTTCTCTTTTATGTGAGTGCTCCTCTCACTCCTCGCCTGCGCACTGCCTGATCCGTGATGGTAGAGAGGAGCTTCGTTTTGAGTTATTTTACAGCTTAATACCAAACAATGTTAGCTGGAATCTTTTTCAGGAAACAAATGAGGTTCTGCAGCAACTTCACAAACTTAAACATGTAAGAACAGAACAAAAAGAGAACTCTGAGCTACAAAGTAATCGGGAGTGCTTGTTGTCTATCACAAGCTGTCCTGGGATGAAAACTCAATACAAAATGATGGGGCCACTTTCGCCCTGGAGCTAAAAGTCTAAGGAAATAATATGAGCCAAGTTTTGTCAGATTGACATTGAGGAGGAAATGCTCTAAGACTGTGAAGCTCGACAATAACTACTCTTGCCTGTGCTGTCTGTCTGTTTGTTGCCTGAAATGTCCTCTTTAAAGTGGTGAACCTTATTAAACTACTTTGTTGTGAAAACTATACAAACTTGAGACCTAAGGAGACCACCTTTCCTCTCACTTTATTCAGGGTACGGGCGTCAGGATGTGACGTAACGACCCCAAACAGGTAGGACGTCCATGTTGTTGTGAGTGATTCTTTCACTAATTACGTTTTGTTGCTGAAGAAAACTGTGAAACAAACTTAGAGACTGAAATGAGAAGAATCGTAACTTAATATTTGACAAAGGCGTTTGTGTTTATACTTTGATGACGTCATACGAATGGTGAACGGATTGCAGACGGCCTGGTGGAGCGTAAGAGGTTAAACTGATCCCCGGCACCCCTTAAACCTCTCGTCAGACGTCGTTTGTCTCCGTCTGCTCCTCTTCATCGAGGCCTAAACTTCGCCCTCCAGCCGCCGCCGAAGCTGCCAAAGCAGCTCCTCGCGTCCCCTGCAGAATTAAGCCTCACGCCGCAGAGACATCAGTTTAATCATCAGTTTATGGAGCAGGATTTCGCTGAGCCCATAGTCGCCCGCGCCCACAAGTATTTTCACATTTCATTAGCTGGTGGGTTTTTTTTTTTTTTGCCAGGGCGGCGGTGAGCTGGTGTTGATCCCAGCGCTGGAATTCGACTTCTTTACTTTCCACACTTTTATTCCCGTGCTGTGAGACGCCGGCGCTGCCATTTGTAACCATTATTAAAGTCATATTTCACAGCTTAGTTCATAAAATTGCTCAACTTGCTTCAAATTAGCGGGATTGCCTCCGCTCCCTCCTCCTCCTCCTCGTTCTCCTCCTCGTCTGCTTTCGCTCTCCCCCCGTTAAGCATCTCAGAGAGTGATGGGTTTCACACAGTCTCTGCGAGCCGCCCCCCCCCCGGGTCAGGATCATTCGGCTCACATCAGGTTCAGGTTTGAGTTTTGGCTCCTGAACACATAGCTGCAAATTTCCTCACGCCATAAATACTGCGATGATTGAGACGCGAAGCGCTGAGGTTTTCACTCACCTGCTGCTTTGATTACGTTTTGGTCAAGAAGGCGAAAAAGGTGAAGGTCTGGATCTCCTCAAAACAGAGAGACAGGAAGCAGAACGGAGCTTATATTTGGGATTTAGCACCTGCACTCTTCTACTACCGAGCCATCCTGTTGTAATCTCTGCAGATTTGATTCGTCCTTGTCTCTCTCAAATAGGCCTGTCAGAATAACAAATTTTACTGGACGATAAATTGTCCATGAAATTATTGTGATAAATGATAATATTGGCATTTTGACACCATTTTTTAATTAATGGGTCAATGAGGTGACGTCCCCTTTTTTTGTGTCTGAGTGCAATATTTCCTTCCATCATGAATTGAGTATTTCATCACATGTATTTCTTTATTCTATGAAACTTGTGTTATTTGAACACATCTTTAAACTATTAAAATATAACATGTTTTTTTGTGTTTTGGTTCCTCAAACCCCCAAATTGTCAGGTGGTGCAACCGTCCTGACAAGTATCCACAGTAATTAAACTCTAAAAATTGAATGTCAGTTATTGTAAATGGAAATTAAAAATACAGTGGCATTATTTTATGCTTGAACCTTTTTAAATAAAACATTCTTTGCAAATAAAAAGAATTTTAAAGCTGTTGAGAAATGTCAAAAACTTTTGTCCCGTAATTTTCACCTTGTCAAATGTCAGGGTGGTGCAACCGTAACATTAGACTTTTATTTTAAAGTGAAGAGAATAAAACAGGAAACAGGAAACTGCATCAGCCAGAGGAGCCCAAATGACATTTGTGACCAAGTGGAAAAGTTTGTAGATTTCNACATCAAATTATTTATCTTATTCACAAATAAAAGAAATGAAACACACAAAATGAAAATGTATGAGTCACTACAGACACTTGAGAGATACTTGCCAATAATTTCACACAGAAAAAATAACAGGAACATATAAATATATTTTCATATATTTGGTTGCACCACCTGACATTTTTGGGTGCTCAAATTAAAAATACTAAAAAATAATGAAGCTAAAAACTTTGAAATGTTGGTCAACTACTGAAATCTGTTAGAAAACATAATTCTTCTCTCAGAAATATGTTTTTATCCATTTTCAAAGAACTTTTCAAAAATACGTTTTTAGACCCTCTTTTTGTCATTGATCCTTATATAATAATAATGGTGTAATGATGCTGTCATTTGGCTTGAATCCAAAGTGATCCAAGCTGTTGCTATGGCTGCACGATATGGTCTAAAACCAAAACCTTGATATTTTTCAGCTATATCTTGACACACGATATATATCCCGATGTTTTGATTTCTCCTGTAAATCCCTAAATTAAACAATCCATTCAACCCTTTGAAGGACACACAGGTTAAAAACAGGAAGTTGGTTGGGCATTAAAACGAAAAGTATGAATACTCTGTGAAACATTTGACATACAACACGACAGTTTGAAGATTCTCCTCCTCCCTCTGTTTACTTTGCAGCTCAGAGTTTTATTTTCGGTCTGGTATCAGACGTTTCTATATGTTTATAGTGACTCTGCAAGACTTTATTAGTGGCAATAAAGTCTTGCAGCTTTATTCCTCTAACTTATTGAGCTCATTTTTAATTATTGTGCAATTAATTGATATATTGGCAACAAGCCTACCCTCAAATATGTAACATCTCTGTCTGAATGGCAGAAAAAACAGCTTCCACCAACTTTGTCTCTGGAGTATGGTAACCAAACATCTTTTTCCCCCAAACATGTCCTTCTTTTTTGGCAGTAAAATTATGTCTGTAAAATTCAGCTTGTTCTACAGACTATTGATAGTTATAATAAAGCAAAGTTGCACTGAGCTACTAACATTATTCTGATGCACTAACCTCAAAGTCAAAATAATGAGACAAAGCCCAATTGCATATTTATCCAAGTCATATATAAAAAACATTAAATTATTATTTTGTGAGCATTGAAGAATCAAATAAATTAACCCATACAGTGATAGTTATGTCTGAAAGTATTGGCATCCCTGGAATTTTTCCAGAAAATACACCATTTTTTTTTTTGGTATAAATGCCTTCATTTCCCTTAAGGTGTATTGGAAAAAAAAATACAAAAAAGCTGAAGAAAAAAGCCAAAATTGACACACTTCTACACAAAATGCAAAAAGTTGTAGTTGTAGCAAGTTATTCAATTTTGGGATAAGCATTTTTAAAACATTTTGGGTTTTATAACCTTTTTTTTAACCACGTTTCGAGTCATTGTTGCATATTTGGCTCTACCGTGCCTTCTTAAAGGACTTTTTTTGGACTGTTTACGTTTTGAATATTCTCAAAAACTTACCAGTTTTACAATTTTTAACATGTTTTGTTTATTTGTATCTTTGTAATTTTGTAACACACACAAAATTAAAACTATTTTGGAAATTATTTGGCAGCCCACTTGCAATACCTTCATGGCCCACCATGGGGCCACGGGCCACAGGTTGGGAATCACTGCTCTAACAAACATTATTCTGGCAGTGTTGAAACTTTTTGCTCACACAGTCTCTCTTTCCTTTGAAACACAGAGTTTAGTTGATATTATAAACACAAACAGGATTCTTAGGTTTGCGTAATTTGGGTTATTTCCCATCTATATTATTCTTTTTCTTTTTAACTGTAGTTTTTCAGTCTCTGGCTGTTTTCCAAACCTCCTCCTACTTCGTCTGAAATTCAGTTTGTAGTATCAGTTTGTGAAAACTTGGTAGATCTGTAGTAAACTACAAGTTCCCGGATGTTTCTACTGATCCGGGAAAATTTCTCAGTCTGTAACGGACCAGTCTACCTGGCGTACTGTTTCCCAAGAGGGTTAAGATCTTTAAAAACGTGTCCTTGTCTCCTCTTGACTCTCTGGCCTCGTCTCTGTTTTTCTTCTCTTTCCTCTTCTCTGGCCTCGTCTCTGTTTTTCTTCTCTCTCCTCTTCTCTGGCCTCATCTTTGGTTCTCTTCTCTGGCCTCGTCTCTGTTTTTCTTCTCTTTCCTCTTCTCATTTTCTTCTTTCCTCTTCTCTGGCCTCATCTTTGGCTTCATCCCTGTTTCTCTTCTCTATCCTAGTCTCTGTTTTTCTTCTCTTTCCTCTTCTCTGTCCTTGTCTCTNATCAGTTTGTGAAAACTTGGTAGATCTGTAGTAAACTACAAGTTCCCGGATGTTTCTACTGATCCGGGAAAATTTCTCAGTCTGTAACGGACCAGTCTACCTGGCGTACTGTTTCCCACAATGCACGGCGCTAATGGCGTTTGTCAGTTTGGGGGCGCTCAGGTTGAGGTGAATTACTGACACCTACTGGAATAAATCAGCTCAACTACAACACAACAACAAAAATGTGAAACGGTCCCAGAGATAAAAGTGAAGTGACAGGAAAGAAACAGCGGTAAATCTGCTCACTTCATCATGAAAGAGCTGTTTACTTTTACCAAATTCATAAAAGCCCCTAAATCATTTATCACTTTTTATTTTACACCAACAGCCTACGTGGGTAATGAGGACGCAGTTTTTACACCAGCTGGAAAAATAAAAAGTCAGTTGGTTTCACACTGTAAAAACTGAAATCTAAGCAAGTCATTCTGTCTTATTTGTAGTAAAAATTGTCTTATTGTTCTTAATTTGAGCCACATTCACCAGACCAGGTTATAAAAATGTCTTATTTCAAGTTTTTAAGACTAAAATGAGGTGTAAATTGTTTGTAACAAGTCAAAAAAATCAGCCAATGGGATAAGACGAATTCACCCGGGAAGTTTCTTGAAATTAGAAAGATGTCTTAAAACAAGAATCTTTTATCTTATCCCATTGGCTGATTTTTTTTTTTACTTGTTACAAGCAATTTACACCTCATTTTTGTCTTTAAAAAACTTGAAATGAGACATTTTCCTGGACTTATTAGTCGACTGTAGCTCATATCAAGAATAATAAGACAAATTTTACTAAAAATAAAACATAGTGACTTGCTTAGATTTCAGTTTTTGCAGATTTATTTTCAATACACGATAACTTTTGGTGCATGAGTAAAAATCAAATATGGTGATTTTACTGTAATAAACTTCCATACCTTTATTCTAAATGAATCAAAATTGTTCTTTGAAGCACTAAAAATAATGAAAAAAACATAAAAATTCTCAAAAAAACTTCAACTTCCTTCACATGCTTAATTTCATTTATTTATTTTCCTTTGTATCTCATTGACATTTAATTTAACTTATCTCCTTTTATTGCTCCTGTAACTTCTCCACTGATTGATGTGGTGAATTAATGACTGAAATGTACTCATGGATTTATTTATGATAAAGTTAAACATTAGAAAAAAACCATCAGCTCCACTTCAGTCAAACTACAGACTACTGTAGTATGTAGTAGGTGGTTTGGAAAACAGCCTCTATTAACTTCAACAATTATCATCGAAACTATTCCCCAATTACCATATACTACCCTCCTTTTTTCTGGAACATTCAGAAACATTTAGGAGGCAAATTACTATAAACTTAGACTAAAAATGTCCCCATGTGAGTCCAATAAACCCCCCCACGCACTGACACACTGAGCGTTTCAATGTTCTCCTTGTATACAAGCCCAGAACACGACTGAACAATGTCTCCCTCCGTCATAAACTCCTTTAGTGTGGTCTGTAAAAGTTCACTTCCTGTTTTCCTCCACATGCAAACACCCCGTTTGAGGTCGAGCTTCGTCTCCGAGCGGCTTTAAACGCGGCACTAGAGGAAAATGGAAAGCAGTCGCAGAGACCGAAAGATGCTGCAGCTCTTTCCTGCGTGGGAGTCTGGTTAGAAAGAGAAGAAAGAGTCGGTTCAGAGCGGAGGAGACGTTCACTGTCCTGTTTTTTCACAACATGAAAACACCAGCTCAGGCCTAAAACAACTTTCATTAATGTTCCTCTGACACGACACGTCACGGGAAATTTAAGAAACAACACTTTGACCTGAACGGCTGAGACGCTTCCAACAAAAATTCAGCTATTTCACGGCTCTGACTCTTCAGAAATGTTGTGACAGTTTTGAAGTTTGGTCAAAGCCAAAAGTTCTTTTAAAGGTGAAGGGAAAAACTGTCCAAGTCAAAACAAGTTTTAGAGACAAAGTTCTCTCCGTCACCGTGTATTAATGTGATAAAAAGGAGTGATAACGTTAAACTACAGCAGCCATGCTCTAAAATCCTGATGGAAACATTAATAATGTAAAGAAGCCCACACTGAAAAAAATGTAATCATAGTCATTATGTTTTAACACTTTTTACATGAGCTTCATTTAACCGACAAGTCCAGAAACGTTTCAAGTTATGTAGAGACAACAATGATTTATGAATTACTTGTAGTAAGTAAAAAAAAAATCTGCCAATGGAATAAACAATGAAAATAATCACAAACAGGTTGGCGACTGTTTTTCACCAAAGCTACAGATTTAGCCTTTCGCTTTAAGCCTTAGCTCATATTTTAGGCTATAGCTCATGTTTTAGCCTCTAGCTCATGTTTTAGCATCTAGCTTATGTTTCAGCCTATAGCTCATGTTTTAGCCTCTAGCTTGTGTTTGAGCTTTTAACTTTAAGCCTTAGCACATGTTTTAACCTCTAGTGTGTGTTTTAGCCTCTAGCTTGTGTTTTAGCATCTAGCTCATGTTTTAGCATCTAGATCATGTTTTAGCCTTTAGCAAAGGCCTTAGCTCATGTTTTAGCATCTAGCTTGTGTTTTAGCCTCTAGCTTGTGTTTTAGCATCTAGCTTATGTTTCAGCATCTAGCTCATGTTTTAGCCTCTAGCTCATGTTTTAGCATCTAGATCATGTTTTAGCCTTTAGCAAAGGCCTTAGCTCATGTTTTAGCATCTAGCTTGTGTTTTAGCCTCTAGCTTGTGTTTAAGCCTCTAGTTTGTGTTTTGGCCTCTAGCTCATGTTTTAGCTTTCAGCTTTCAGCCTTAGCACATGTTTTAACCTCTAGCTTGTGTTTTAGCCTCTAGCTTGTGTTTAAGCCTCTAGCTTGTGTTTTAGCCTCTAGCTTGTGTTTTAGCCTCTAGCTTGTGTTTTAGCCTCTAGCTTGTGTTTTAGCATCTAGCTCATGTTTTAGCCTCTAGCTTATGTTGTAGCCTTTAGCAAAGGCCTTAGCCCATGTTTTAGCATCTAGCTTGTGTTTTAGCCTCTAGCTCATGTTTTAGCATCTAGCTTGTGTTGTAGCCTCAGGCTGATGTTTTAGCCTTTAGCGAAGGCCTTGGCCTATGTTTTACCATCTAGCTTGTGTTTTAGCATGCAGCTTGCTTTTAAGCATCTGGCTCATGTTTTAGCATCTAGCTTGTGTTTTAGCTTTTAGCTTTAAACCTTCGCTCATGTTTTAGCATCTAGCTCATGTTTTAGCCTCTAGCTCATGTTGTAGCCTTTAGCAAAGGCCTTAGCCCATGTTTCAGCATCTAGCTTGTGGTTTAGTCTTTAGCTTTTATTTTAGCTTTTAGCTTTAAACCTTAGCTCATGTTTTAGCATCTAGCTTGTGTTTCAGCCTCTAGCTTGTGTTTTAGCATCTAGCTCATGTTTTAGCATTTAGGCTGTGTTTTAGCTTTTAGCTTTAAGCCTTAGCACATGTTTTAACCTCTAGTGTGTGTTTTAGCCTCTGGCTTGTGTTTTAGCATCTAGCTCATGTTGTTGCCTTTAGCAAAGGCCTTAGCCCATGTTTTAGCAGCTAGCTCAAGTTTCAGCCATTAGCTCATGTTTTAGCCTCTATCTTGTCATTTAGCATCTAGCTTGTGTTTTAGCCTCTAGCTCATGTTTTTAACCTCTCACTCGTATTTGAGCCTAAGGTTGCGGTTAGCTTTCGGCCGATGTTGTTTGAGCTTTTAGCTCCTGTTTTAGCCTTTAGCTCATGTTTTAGCCTTTAGCTCATGTTTTAGCCTTTAGCTCCTGTTTTAGCCTTTAGCTCATGTTTTTTCTCTCTTCTGTCTCTTTTCTGTCAGACAGTTCAGCTCCTGTTTCCACCATTTAACTAAATAAATCACAGAAATCATTTTCGGCAAAGAAAAACACAGATCTCTCTCCTCACTGCTAAACTTCGTAGTGATGTCATAGAAACTTTGACTTTTCATAAATCAAACTAATCCAGTCTGACCTGATTGGAAAACTTAGAATCAGCATTTAGAAATAACCTATTTTAGTGCTGATCGCTATGTTGTAAGTGGTGGATTATGATCAGGTTATAAACCCGCAGTTCCTTTAGTGTCCACTAGGGGTCGTCTGTAGAACCAGCAGAACCACATACACACTTTTTCAAAAAGCAGACATTCATGTTTTCAGCCTGGTTCAACTTTTAGTCTGAATAGATCAGTTTTCTGTTGAATGAAGTCTTTTTAGAAATATTAGCGCTCCCATTTCAGCCGGTCATTATATTTATTAATACAACACAATGTGATAATTGTAGCTTTAACGAAGTGCTGTGTTTTATGAAAACCTTCACTGAGTTATGAGCGTTGTTGGCAGAGACGTTACATGTTTACTGATGAAGTTTTTACAGAATCCTCCAATTACAAACTCTCTAATTGGACAATTTTGTTTGTTGGCAGCAGTTTAACAGGCTTTTACACACACACACAAACACACACAAACACACACCAGGCTCCAGAAAATGAAGCTGAATAATAAAGTGTTGGCATCAAACCTGCAGTAACTGAGAAAGTGACCCCCCCCCCCCTCCAGCAGAAAGCAGCGCTGCCNTTAATACAACACAATGTGATAATTGTAGCTTTAACGAAGTGCTGTGTTTTATGAAAACCTTCACTGAGTTATGAGCGTTGTTGGCAGAGACGTTACATGTTTACTGATGAAGTTTTTACAGAATCCTCCAATTACAAACTCTCTAATTGGACAATTTTGTTTGTTGGCAGCAGTTTAACAGGCTTTTACACACACACACAAACACACACAAACACACACCAGGCTCCAGAAAATGAAGCTGAATAATAAAGTGTTGGCATCAAACCTGCAGTAACTGAGAAAGTGCCCCCCCCCCCCCCTCCAGCAGAAAGCAGCTCTGCCTCCCCAGATCAAGAGACAGGAAATACCTGCCGACTCTCTCAGGTCCCTGCAGATTTACTGGAGCAGCTAATGGCTCCTGCAGCGAGGAGGCCTGGTCCTCCCCACAACACAACACAACACACACCTACACACACACACACACACACACACAACAAATACACTAAAGGGTCAATGACAAAAAGAGGGTCTAAAAACATATTTTTAAAAAGTTCTTTGAAAATGGATAAAAAACATATTTCAATACAAAAGATTGTCTAAAGTCATCAACTGGTTGTAAAGTTTCTAAAATCCAAGTAATAAAAAATCATAAAAATTAAACTCGTGGGTTTTTACAGTCCACCACGTTGGTTTATATACTTTTATACAAATATACAAGGACAATAAAAAAGACACACTTTAATAACCGTTCATAGAGAGTTCACAGACATCACTGAGTATCATTTTCAGTTTGTGGTCACTTTCAGGTTTGGGACTTAATTCTCGAAAGCTTACGACTTTATTTTCTTAAGTTTACGTTCATTCTTGTAAGTTAACAACTTAATTCTTTCAGGTTTGGGACTTAATTCTAGAAAGTTTATGACTTTACTCTCTCAAGTTAATAACTTTATTTTCTAAGGTTTAAGACTTTATTCTTGTAACTTTACAACTATATTCTCTCAAGTTTACAACGTTTTTCTTGTAACTTTACAACTTTAATCTCTTGTTTACAACTTTATTCTCTTGTTTACAACTTTATTCCCACAAGTTTTCAACTTTATTCCCACAAGTTAACAACTTTATTCTCTCGTTTACAACTTTATTCTCGTTTACAACTTTATTCCCACAAGTTTACAACGTTTTTCTTGTAACTTTACAACTTTATTCTCTCAAGTAAACAACGTTATTCTTTTAAGTTTACAACTCTATTCTCTTGTTTACAACTTTATTCTCTTGTTTACAACTTTATTCTCTTGTTTACAACTTTATTCCCACAAGTTTACAACGTTTTTCTTGTAACTTTACAACTTTATTTTCTCAAGTAAACAACGTTATTCTTTTAAGTTTACAACTCTATTCTCTTGTTTACAACTTTATTCTCTTGTTTACAACTTTATTCTCTTGTTTACAACTTTATTCCCACAAGTTTACAACATTATTTTTCGCGGGTTAACAATTTTTTTCTCATAACTTTAAAACTTTATCCTGTCAAGTTTGTGATTTATTCTTGTAAGTTAACAACTTAATTCTATTGGGTTTGGGACTTAATTCTAGAAAGTTTATGACTTTACTCTCTCAAGTTAATAACTTTATTTTCTAAGGTTTAAGACTTTATTCTTGTAACTTTACAACTTTATTCTCTTGTTTACAACTATATTCTCTCAAGTTTACA
Source organism: Thalassoma bifasciatum (assembly GCA_008086565.1). Classification (NCBI taxonomy): domain Eukaryota; kingdom Metazoa; phylum Chordata; class Actinopteri; order Labriformes; family Labridae; genus Thalassoma; species Thalassoma bifasciatum. Next base: position 38,404 of record RPOG01002520.1, read on the forward strand.
ACGTTTTTCTTGTAACTTTACAACTATATTCTCTCAAGTTTACAACGTTTTTCTTGTAATTTTACAACTTTATTCTCTCAAGTTAACAAAGTTATTCTCTTAAGTTTACAACTTTATTCTCTTGTTTACAAATTTATTCTCTTGTTTACAACTTTATTCCCACAAGTTTACAACTTTATTCTCTTGTTTACAACTTTATTCCCACAGGTTAATAACGTTATTCTCTTGTTAACAACTTTATTCCCACAAGTAAACAACGTTATTCTCTTGTTTACAACTTTATTCCCACAAGTTTACAACATTATTTTTCGCGGGTTAACAATTTTTTTTTCTCATAACTTTAAAACTTTATCCTGTCAAGTTTGTGATTTATTCTTGTAAGTTTACAACTTAATTCTATTGGGTTTGGGACTTAATTCTAGAAAGTTTATGACTTTAATCTCTCAAGTTAATAACTTTATTTTCTCAGGTTTAAGACTTTATTCTTGTAACTTTAGAACTTTATTCTCTCAAGTTAACAACGTTATTCTTTTAAGTTTACAACTTTATTCTCTTGTTTACAACTTTATTCCAACAAGTTTACAACTTTATTCTCTTGTTTACAACTTTATTCTCTTGTTTACAACTTTATTCCCACAAGTTTACAACTTTATTCTCTTGTTTACAACTTTATTCCCACAAGTTTACAACTTTATTCTCTTGTTTACAACTTTGTTCCCACAAGTTTACAACTTTATTCTCTTGTTTACAACTTTATTCTCTTGTTTACAACTTTATTCCCACAAGTTTACAACTTTATTCTCTTGTTTACAACTTTATTCCCACAAGTTTACAACATTATTTTTCGCGGGTTAACAATTATTTTCTCATAACTTTAAAACTTTATCCTGTCAAGTTTGTGATTTATTCTTGTAATTTAACAACTTAATTCTATTGGGTTTGGGACTTAATTCTAGAAAGTTTATGACTTTACTCTCTCAAGTTAATAACTTTATTTTCTTAGGTTTAAGACATTTTTCTTGTAACTTTACAACTTTATTCACTCGTTTACAACTTTATTCTCTCAAGTTTACAACGTTTTTCTTGTAACTTTACAACTTTATTCTCTTGTTTACAACTTTATTCCCACAAGATAACAACTTTATTCTCTTGTTTACAACTTTATTCCCACAAGTTTACAACATTATTTTTCGCGGGTTAACAATTTTTTTCTCATAACTTTAAAACTTTATCCTGTCAAGTTTGTGATTTATTCTTGTAACTTTACAACTTTATTCTCTTGTTTACAACTATATTCTCTCAAGTTGACAACGTTTTTCTTGTAACTTTACAACTTTATTCTCTCAAGTTAACAACGTTATTCTTTTAAGTTTACAACTTTACTCTCTTGTTTACAACTTTATTCTCTTGTTTACAACTTTATTCCCACAAGTTTACAACTTTTTTCTCTTGTTTACAACTTTATTCCCACAAGTTTACAACTTAATTCTCTTGTTTACAACTTTATTCCCACAAGTTTACAACTTTATTCTCTATTTTACAACTTTATTCCCACAAGTTTACAACTTTATTCCCACAAGTTTACAACTTTATTCTCTTGTTTACAACTTTGTTCTCTTGTTTACAACTTTATTCCCACAAGTTTACAACATTATTTTTCGCGGGTTAACAATTTTTTTCTCATTACTTTAAAACTTTATCCTGTCAAGTTTGCTATTTATTCTTGTATGTTTACAAGTTAATTCTCATAAGTTTATGGCTTTACTCTCGTAAGTCTATGATTTTATTCTTTTAAGTTTTCAGCTTATTTTATTTATTTTTTTGCGTTGCCTTAATTCTCCATTATATTTAAGTTAGATTAATGGTAGTTGTGAAAAATAGTGATGGGCACATCAATCTGAAATCACGATTTGTCCCACCCAGAAAGAGGGCTGAAGAATTATGGCCCCCCCGGGTCCGGGCACCCTAGTCTAAAAAGTCTGGACACGCCCCTGCTGGTCAGCGCAGACCTCGTTACAGGTTTGTTATGTTGCTTTGCTCATTAACAGATGGATTTATAACAGACAGATGGTTCAGTTGGTGGAATAGAAACACAGGACTCAACTTTTCACTCGTCTCCTGCAGATGCACAAACTTTTTAACGCCTCTTCACGGATGGATGAGGAGGTTTTCTAAAAGTTCAGGAGTTTCTTGCATTTTAAGATTCATGCACAATCCCAGAGAAGAAGCAGAGCCTCAGACATTGGACAGAATGGAAGTTCACTGAGTTACTCTCCACCACACACACACACACACTTGACTCTACACACACTCTTGACTCCCTGAAGACACACACCACGCTCCAAACCTCTGCTCTGCTCTGACTCACGCTGGAAAAAAAGCGAAGATTTAATCAGGGGAGTAAATTGGCGCGGTGGAGACGTGATTGGTCGGGGCATAATGTGCATGTGCGAGCCATTTGGCCTCATTACGCTCTGATCTGAAAGGTTACGGGATTGAAACCAGCACGAGGGGACGCGGCTTCCAAGGGCACGGAGAGCGCCGCCGCTCCACATGTTGTCAGACAACACAACGCCAAGTGCTGAGGAGGGGGATTGTGGGTAAATCTAATTGGGTGGCTGTGCTCTCAAACCTCACTTAAAGCCATGAAAAGAGGTGTTTGTTGTTCCACATTACGCTGAGTTAATGTACACACTCTCACTTACCGCACACACACGTTAAGATGGCGTCATCTGGAGTGTGTGTGTGTGTGTGTGTGTTTTAAACCTGCATGGTTCAGAACATTATCGAGTTACAGGAGAAAAACAGTTTTAACCCTGATGTTGTGTTCAGGTCAATTAAAAAAATGTCTCAAGTTTAAGTCTGTAAAATTAACTTTTCACATTAAAGTGAATTCTGAAGGTCTCATATAAAAAAAAAAAGTTACATTTGCTCCACCCTCCCCTCCGCACTCACCTTAATTGCTGGCTCAACGAAAGTTCAGGTCCAAATCAACTCTTGCTCGCTTTTTACTTACTCCACACTCGCTCAATGTTCAGTCTTTGCTCGCTCCACACACTCCTCCGCTGCTCCACACACTCCTCCGCTGCTCCACACACTCCTCGTGTGCTTCATCTGCTCCACACACTCCTCACCTGCTCCACATACTCCTTAAATGCTCCACACACTCCTCACCTGCTACATGCTTCTCACCTGCTCAACACACTGCTTCACCTTCTCCACACACTCCTCACCTTCTCCACACACTCCTCACCCGCTCCACACACTCCTCACATGCTCCACACACTCCTCACCTTCTCCACACACTCCTCACCCGCTCCACACACTCCTCACATGCTCCACAACCTCCTCAACTGCTCCACACTCACTCAATGTTCGGTCTTTGCTCGCTCCACACACTCCTTAAATGCTCCACACACTCCTCATCTGCTCCATACACTCACACCTGCTCCACACACTCCTTAAATGCTCCACACACTCCTCATCTGCTCCATACACTCCTCACCTGCTCTACAAACTTCTCACCTGCTTCACCTACTAAACACACCTCACCTTCTCCATACAGTCCTCAATTACTTCACAAATTCCACACATGCTCCACACACTCCTCCGCTGCTCCACACACTCCTCACATGCTCTGAATACACCAAATGTGCTTCATCTGCTCCACACACTCCTCACCTGCTCCTAACACTTCTCTTTGCTCCACACACTCCTCACCTGCTCCATACACTCACACCTGCTTCACCTTCCCCACACACTCCTCACCTGCTCCACACACTCCTCACCTGCCTCGCCTGCTTCATCAGCTCCACACAATCATTAACTGCTCCACACTCCTTACCTACTCCACACACTCCTCGCCTTCTCCACACACTTCTCACATGCTCCACACACTCCTCACATGCTCCACACACTCCTCATCTGCTCCATACACTCCTCAACTGCTCTACAAACTTCTCACCTGCTTCACCTACTAAACACACCTCACCTGCTCCACACACTCCTCAATTACTTCATAAATTCCACACATGCTCCACACACTTCTCACCTTCTCTACACACTCCTCACCTGCTCCACACACTCCTCACCTGCTCCACACACTCGTTTTTCACTCACACTGCACCCACACCTAAATTTGCTCCACATGCAAGCTGCAACCTTTATACATTTCCGTAACTCTTCAACTATTTGTGCAAGAGGAAAAAATCTAAGTTTTCCTGAAAGTAGAGAAGATGAGCTTTGGTGGCTGACTGTTTTAGGAACAGAATTACAGAAATAAACTCAGAGTTAACTGGATGATTCTTGTGTCTTAAGCATTTGCCCCACGAACAAAAGGCTCAAGTCTTTGTCGCTGCAGCCGCTAGTTTTAAAACAACGATCAGAGGTGGTGAAATAATCCAAAAACCATTTTGTCTGACACAAGAAAGTAAAAAAGCTCTGATAATCAGTGTTGAATTTTATTTACTTTGACATGAAACTGGCTGAAAGAAAGTTTTTACTGTAAAGGTAACAACAGCTGACTGTAGTAAAGTGTTTAAAGTTTGTTTGGTGTTTCCTGGAGTTTAAATCCTTTCTCACATTTTGCGTCCCGTGTTTTATGTTTGTTAAGTTTTGCAGTGAGTGAATCACGCTCACAGAGTCGCACACTCATGTTTCTCTCAGGCAATTCCCTTTTGTGAGCAATGCTTTCCGTCAAACTTCTCAGCAGGAAGCTGGATTTTGGGAAGAGAAACTCTCCCTCTTTTTTTCCTCTGGCACAGTTTCTTTGCTGTGATCACGGCCGCACTGATCTCACGCTAACGTTAACTCAAAGGTAGGATGTCGTCATTCGTCATCCTTTGTTTGGCTCGGGGAGTAAACCCTCGCAGTCAGCAGCACCTGACCCAGCGCCACATTACCTGATGACTTACGACGCTCTCAGACCCTTAAAAACGTCTGGAACTAATCGCTGCGCCGTGAGCCCAGAGGGGCAGCAGGAAAAAAAAAAAAAAAACCTCGCCGCAGAACTGAAAGCAGCTCAAACTTCATCAGGTCTCGTTTCTTCTGCGCTGATTTACCATGAGAACTGGAGATGAAGAGGCGGCGAATCCTCGGGGGGATTCGCGGGGACTTTACGCCGCTTCGTCCCCGTTAAACCGAGGCTCCAGAGACGAGCTGAGGTTTCTCCAAACGTCACAAAAAAAAAACGACCACTCTGATGCATCCTGGGGGTTTTACCCTCCACAAATAAGTCTCAGCAGCTCCCCCTTGAGGCTGCAGTTTGTATTACACCCAACAAAATAAAAAAAAAAACAAAAAAAAAACAAAAGCAGCTCACGGTTGTTTGACACTTCGACCACTTTCAGACAAATATTAAAGCTCCTGTAAGTAACTTTTCATCATGTTGATTTTGGCGCCCCCTGTGGCCAAAGCAGAGTATCTTATTTGCATAAACTGCTTGCTCTATCAAGAAGAGAAACAAAAGTGTTAAAAATGTTAAAAGTGAATCAAAATGGCCTTTTATTTAGTCAAAATTTAGCCTTTTAGGTCATAAAAACACATTAATAATTATTTCAGGCTGTTTCATAACATTTAAAACTTTTTAGAGCTTTAAAAGGTCTTAGTTTATATAAGAATCTGAATGTTTCCAAAGTAAATACAGCAAAAATAAAACTTTCAGGATGTAAATTCACATTTGAGTTTTTTTCTGGAAGACTTCATGTTTCAGTGTTCAGAAACAAATTAATATCTTAAAGAAGTTTTAAAATTCAGTAGCGAGCTTAAAGGTGAAGTGAGAGGACTTTTAAATAATTTTGGATGAAAAGCTACAAGTTAAGGCTAAAACACAGGCTAAAAGATCAAGCATGAGCTAAAGGCTAAAACAGGAGCTAAAGGTTAAAAAAGGAACCAAGGGCTAAAACACATGTTGAAGGCTGAAAATCACGCTACAGGCTAAAACAAAAGCTAAATGCTAAGACAGAGGCCAAAGGCTAAAACATGAGCTAAAGGCAAAAAAGCAGCTAAATGCTAAAACAGAGGCTAATAAAGGCTAATAAAGGAGCTAAATGCTAAAATGGGATACAAGGGCTAAAACACAAGCTGAAGACAAAAATTCGAGCTTAAGGCTAAAAAACAAGCTACAGGCTAAAACACGAGCTAAAGATCATATTTTAGCCTATGGCTTGTGTTTTAGCATCTAGCTCATGTTTAAAAAACAAGCTACAGGCTAAAACATGAGCTAAAGACTAAATCTAAAGCTTAATGCTAAAACAGAGGCTAAAGGCTAAAACAGAGGCTAAAGACTAAAATGGGAGCTTAAGGCTAAAACATGGGCTAAAGGCTAAAGTACAAGCTTAAGGCTTAAACACCTGTCAAATGCTAAAACATGAGGTAGAGGCTGAAACAAGAGCTAAATGCTAAAACAGGGGCTCAAGGCTAAAAAAGAAAAAAAAATCTACAGGCTAACAGCTTAATCAAAAAAAAAAAAAAATGAGCCAAAGGCTAAAACCAAAGTTTTAGGCTAAAACACAACCCAAAGGCCAAAACAGGAGCTAAAGGCTAAGCATGAGCTAAAGGGCTAGAACACAAGTCAAAGCTAAAACATGAGCTTCAGGCTTAGACAGGAGTTGAAGGCTAAAACAAGCGCTAAAGGCTAAAATAGGAGCTAAAGGCTAAAACAGGAGATGGGGGCTGAAACATGAACTAAATACTAGAACAGGGGCTAAGGGCTAAAACAGGAGCTAAAGGCTAAAACTGGAGCTAAAGGCTAAAACAAGAGCTAAAGGCTAAAACAGGAGCTAAAGGCTAAAACAGGAGCTAAAGGCTAAACCAGGAGCTAAAGGCTAAAACAGGAGCTAAAGGCTAAAACAGGAGCTAAAGGCTAAAACATGAACTAAAGGCTAAAACAGGAGCTAAAGGCTAAAACAGGAGCTAAAGGCTAAAACAGGAGCTAAAGGCTAAAACAGGAGCTAAAGGTTATGTTTGCTCTGCTTGGTGAGGTTGGAGTTGGTAGATGAGACCTGGTAGGACACAACCAGGATTCACTAACGTTACTGACATGTATCAGAGCACCGAGCTGTGAGGAGCTAAGCTAAATGTAGCCGCTACTAAACGACGCTACAAACTCACAAAGTGTCAGTTTGAGTCGTTGTTAAGGACGAAGGAGCGTTTGATTTCCTCGCCTGTCTGTGAGCTGAACCGGGTCCAAACCTCGGCTTCGCTGACGTGACGGGACAAATTAGCGTCGAGGCTCCTAATGTATTCGAAGTGCCGGCGAAGACGTTGAGAAATATTAGACGTGATGGTTCTGAGTGTCAGCGGCGCTAACCGCTCCTGAAAAGGTGACGGCACTTTTGGCCGAGGAGGGGAAGAAAAAAAAAAAAAAACAGGTACCAGTTTAACTTTGGGGCATTCTGATCTTTAATTCATACGGGATGTGGAAAATGTGTTTGGTGTTTTCACGTCTGAAAAGAGTCATTCTGACGAGGGGAACGCCGGCGTGCGGATCATCTCACGCCATCGCGCCCCCCCCCTGCACTTTGATGATTGGACGCTCTCTCTGTGCCAGTCTCCTCATTGACAAACTATCCTTTCATAAAAGCCCCCGAAACCCGCTCCTGTCGAGCTCTTACGCACGCAAACGGCGAGTATTTGAGGCGACTCCTGGATGTGTTCGGCGTCTGACAG
>RPOG01002520.1:48944-63697 GCA_008086565.1 Thalassoma bifasciatum
CAAACGGCGAGTATTTGAGGCGACTCCTGGATGTGTTCGGCGTCTGACAGGCTTGAAATGAAGCCAGGGCAGATATGAAAGCAGGCAGTGTCTGTCAAACGCAGGAAATAATCAGCGGCGAGCGTCCACCTCAGGGGCCGAGGCAGCTGAAAGTCATTACTGCAACAATGTGCTGCTTCTACTGTTAGTCCACCCAAATAATAAGAGCAATAATACTTACGCAGATTAGCATAATGATTTCAGAGATCTGAGGGGCAGAACTAACTCACTTTTGATTACAATAACCATCTGTAATTACCCGCCCACTAATCCTGTTAGCGTTCTTTAGGGATGACAAGTTATAAAAAAAAAATAATCATGAAAACACATCCATATGTTTTGAGAGTTTTTAGAGTTTTTATTCCTGAAAAGAAGTTTAAGCAAATATGCACTCCTGCAAAACAGTTTCAGAACAGATCAATTTATCCACTTTTTTTAAAAGCTAGAAATGTTACATGGAGCACAAACGACTCAAACAAGACACTTTAAAACCAGGGGCGGATAAAAAAAAAAAAAAGTTTACGAGGGGGGAAGAGTGGTGTCAAAAAGTGGTGGCGCTTTTCCACTCTACAATTCCAGCTCTACTCTACTCGTCTCTACTGGGTTTGGTTATCTTTTCCTCTAGCCCAGGGATGTCCAAACTACGGCCCGGGGGCCAATTGTGGCCCGCCGTCTATTTTCAAGCGGCCCCCAGCTCTCATCTTACCATGTTAGTTTTGTCACTTAAATTAATTATGCTCTTATTGTTTACATTTACAGTTTCTGTCAAGTGCTTGAAACAAATCTTAATGTATCTTGTAACGTTTCACAAAGATTGTCACTGTGCATAGGCAACTTTATAAAGCTAAAGCTCTGTACAATCTGCGAAAACACAACAACTTTTACAGCTGACATTTAATAGCATTTGGCATGATGCAAAATGTGTTTCATGAGTTGTTTAGAATTTAAAAGAAAAAGTATGAAAACACATGAGAGGACCAAAAAAACTGAATTTAAGATATGAAATGGACCGAAAAAGAAAAAAGTGGAAGCATAAAATGGCTCAAAATGCAGGATCAGAGGAATTTGGGGTTTAAATGTTTTGTAATTGTCGTATAAGCAAACATGATAAAGTCCAGATCCTGTCCCTGCCATAAAATTCTCACATATTTTCCCCAGGTTTGGTTTTGTCTTAAAGGTATGCAATAACAGCACAAGCATGTTTTACTGAACCATTTTTGTTTGTTTGTTTGTTTTTTTCAGAAGCCACTAAAAAGAAATAGTTTTCCAATAGAACGCTCATTTGTAACTTTCACTGTTAGTAAACATGTCCACAAGAGCCACCGGCCCTTGGTCATTTTCACAGTTTTCAATACGGCCCTTATGGGAAAAAGTTTGGACACCCCTGCTCTAGCCCGACTACAGACTCACGGTGGGCGTGGATCTTATAACACAGCTGCGCTAAAGTGCTGCACAGAAGTGCGTGCATGTTCATCTATAACGCCACACAAACATCATTTTGTACTAACATATGTGCCACCGTGGTCTTTAAAGGAAAAAAAAAAGCTTTAAAAAGATTTCATTAAAGTAATACAGAGGCTCAATGTGGGTCGTCATGACAACCGAGGTAAACAACAGCCTGGTGCTGCTGCACGCGGAGGAAAACGAAGGAGCTGCTTCCTGACATCAACTCTTCCCTGGATCCAGTGAGATCACTTTAATTTTTGATTTTTGGGCCTGGTATAGCAGAGATTTGTTGTTGATCAATCATTCTAGAAACTTGACCAAAAGGAAAAACCAAGGGACACCTAATTACCTGACTATGGTGCTTAAAGACTCTCGTGGCAGACAGATCGCTCCTGCACCGACCAACTTTGATTTAATTTAAAAGACTCTTTAAAGCCAACTATCTTTGCTGTTAACTTCTTTTTGGTTTCAAAAGGACTTTTAACTTCTTTAGGAATCATGAAGGAGCATTTTAGGGCTGTATTTTGTCTTCATTCAGTCTGGTTCTGTGCCGTCAGGTTTAAATGTCATTAAAAACCCGTCGCTGACTTATTCCTTTGCCTCTTGTAAGTGATTTGTTCAGAGTCAGAAGCTGCAGAGACGACATTCTCTGACCAATGAGTGACCGGCAGTCCGTCCACGTCACCTTTTAGTATCAGCTTTACTCTCTTAGAACCAGGGTAGAGTAGGTACTAAAAACTGGCGTCTGACGCGTAGTACCGCGCTAATGGAAACGCAACACAAACTGGGTAGAGGAGAGTAGAGTAGAGCTGAGACGAGTCAGTGGAAAAGGGCCAAAAATGTCAGGAGTCTAAGTGCTGGATTAATTCAATATTAGTGTGATTTTATTCTGAAAACCCAAAAAGAGTTAGGAAACTCTACCAGAGACCACAAAGTAGCTTCATAACCCAAACATTTATTTACAACACTCCCCAAAAACATTTGAAGGGAAATCATTTGGAGACTAGAAAGAAATTATGTATCGATGCCAATTTCTGACAGTTAAATATCAAAATGAAAAAGTGACTTTGTTGAGATTTCTCTCATTTTTTTTGTACATACAAAGGAAAGTATTTGAGATTAAAAGGCAAAATTTGAACTAGAGAATTTACTAAATAATTTTGACGATTTATCTCCAATTATCTTGAAATCTTGACTTTGATTGACGTCTCAAATTGTATTTACTTTAGTCTCAAAATTTCAACTAGTATCTTGAATTACTGGCTTTTATTTCAAGATTTTGACTTCGCTATCCTATATTTGTGACTTTTCTCTCAAGTTTTGACTGATACCTCAAATTTGTGACCTTTTATCTCAAACTTTTCAAATTTATATCTCAAAATTTTGACTCTTGTTTCAAAATTTATCTCAAATTTTTTTTTACTTTTATTTCCAAATACTGACTGATATCTCAATTTTTTAAAACTTTAATCTGAAAATTTTGACTGATATCTAAAATGTTTAACTTTAATTTCAAATTTTTGTCTTCTATCTCAAAAATTTTGAATTTTTTTTTATCTCAAAACTATGAAATTTGTCGCTCTAATTATTGACTCTTATCGCAAAATTTTGACTTTGATTGACGTCTCAAATTTTTTTTACTTTAATCTCAAAATTTCAAATGATATATCAAATTACTGGCTCTTATTTCAAGATTTTGAATTTTCTATTCCATATTTTTTACTTTTATCTCAAGATTTTGACTAATATCTGAAATTTGTGAGTTTTTATCTCAATTTTTTAAAAATTTTTTATCCCAAACTTTTGATATTTACATCTCAAAATTTTGAGTCTTGTTTCAAAATGAGGATTGATATCTCAACTTTTTGGCTTTTTATCTCAAACGTTTTGGCTTTTTACCTTCAATTTTCAAAATTTATATCTCAAATTTTTTACACTTATTTCCAAATACTGACTGATATCTCAATTATTTTTACTTTATTCTCAAAATTTTGACTGATAGCTTCCATTTTTTTACTTATATCTCAAAATTCTCGGCTGACATCTCAAGTTTATTACTTGTATCTCAAATTTTTGTCATATATCTCAAAATTTTTGAAGTTTATTTCAGAAACTTTGACTGACTTCTTGAACTTTTGTCTTTTATCTCAAAATGTTTGACTTTCATCTTATAACTTTGAGCGACATCACAAATTTTAGACGTCTCAGAATTTAGATTTGGATATCTCAAATAATTGACTTTTATCTCAAAATTTCAACTCTTCAACTCAAAATTGAATTTTTGTAACTCAAAATTTTCAGACCTTCATGGCTCTTAAATTTTCTTTGAATTAAATATCTATAACTGGGGTAGAAAGGCTTGTTTTAGGGGGGCAGCTGCCACCCTACGCCCCCCCCCTGTAGATCCGCCCCTGTTGAAGCAGAGAAAATGGACAAAAGTAAACAATATAAAAACTACATTTCTAAAAGTCTGCGATATTACAAGCAAAAATATAAAAGAGAGGAAGTTAAAGACGGAGCTGGTATTTACATCCTGGAGCTAGAGCAGCGACTGACTCGTCTCCACCTGCTGTTTCCATGTCATCTGTATCTGGATATCAGGTTCGACACATGAATCAATTACCCAACATGCCTTGTAATAGGACTCATATCGTGGCGTGGAGTCATCTGGAGCAGGTGGGTGTGACACTGATCTGTGGCTCGTGACCTTTGGAGGATGAACTGACCGGCGAGTCCGAAGGTCACGTGACTGAGGGCGAGCGTTAAAAACAAACTTCATGAGGAGCTGGAAAAGCTTTTTTCACTTGAACCAAACTTTACGATTCTAAAACTTTGCTCTCCAAATCTTTTTAACTTGACCCGTGTTTTCAGTATCCGTGGTTGAAACTATGGTTTGAAAACATCCAGATACAGATTTCATGTTAATCCCACTTTGAATCATTCAGTTTGTTTATTTCATGGCGATCATCCAAACGGGCATGATGATCTCTGGAAACCCTTCCTGTCTCTCCACCGCCAGGATCTCCAGGCCGGCTTTGGCGATGATGACCTTCATGATGTCCAGGTGGCGGCTGATGCTGCTGTCGATGGGGTCCAGCTTACAGCCCTGCCTCGCCATATTGTCCTTCATGATGATGACCCCGTTTGGACGCAGACTCTTCTTACAGCGGAACAGGAAGTTGGTCAGGTCTTTATCCGTCAGGTGACCTGAGGAGGGAGACAGAGGAGTCAGAAAACGAGGATTTTAAATCCATACAAGACATTTATTGTTTCTTTATTGTTCCTAAAAATCTTGGACAGGTTGAACAAAAGTCTGTTAAAGTTGCTGATGCTGAAAAAACAGCTGTTTGGATCATTCCACAGGTGAACAGGTTGATTTAAACAGGTGAGTGTCATGATTGGGTATAAAAGGAGCATCATCCCCAAAAAGATGGAGCCAGGTTCACCACTTTGTCAACAACTGCGTGAGCAAAAAGTCCAACAGTTTAACAACAATGTTTCTCAACTTTGTCCAACTGCAGGAATTGATGGATTTCATCAGTGATTCCCAACCTATGGGCCGCGGCCCCCTGGTGGGCCGTGAAGGTATTGCAAGTGGGCCGCCAAATTATTTTCATTAGTATGATTTTAGTGAAGTGTAATTATGTAAAGATACAACATACTAATAAATAAATAAAGATACAAATAAATGAAATAATGTTTTAAATGTTAAAATCAGTTACAAACTCAGTTAGGAAATTAAAAATGTTCAGATATTCATATTTAAAAAAACGTGCACTAAGAAGGCAGGTTAGTGGCAAATAGGAAACATGACTCAACTTCAACTTCACAATGACCCAATATATTGTAAAAAAACATGTCATAACACCCAAAATGTCATAACTTGCCAAATATGTTAGGAAAGTGCCAAGCCCGAAATGCAACAAATAGAATGTATTAAAGGTCAAAATGTTATAACTGACTCAAACTGTAACACATTGTTACATTTTGGGAGAAGAGTTATTTTGTCCTGGGCTCAAAATCTGTTACATCATAACTAGTTATTACATTTTGGGTTGTTGTTGCAAATGGGATACCAATAAGGCATTTTATATCCTCAACACTTGTGGGGTCTGAGGTGGGCCGCAAACATTTTGGAGGCTTTAAAGTGGGCCCTGAGTTGGAAAAGGTTGAGAACCACTGATCTACAGACCATAATATCATCAAAAGATTCAGAGAATCTGGAGAAATCTCTGCACGTAAGCAGCAAGGCCCAAAACCAACATTGAATGGCCGTGACCTTTGACCCCTCAGGCGGCGCTGCATTAAAAACCCACATCATTGTGTAAAGGATATTAGCACGTGGGCTCAGGAACACTTCAGAAAACCATTGTCAGTTAACACAGTTCATCACTACATCTACAAGTGACAGTTCAAACTCTACCATGCAAAGACAAAGTCAGACATCAACAACACACACAAACGCTGCAGAACTCTTTTTAACTTTGACGTCTAAGTCTAATAGTAATCTAATAAATTTGACTTTTTATCACTTAAATTGAACATCTGTTTCTAAAAAAATTAACTTTTGATCTCAAAGTTTGACGTTAATCTCACAATCTTGACTTTTGATCATATAAATTTCACTTTTAACCACTTAAATTTGACTTTTTATCACTAAATTTGGACATTTTTTTCCCATAATTTTGACTTTTGATCTCATATTTGACTTTTCATCCCATAAATTTGAGTTTTCATCTCATAAAATGACTTTGTCACATAATTTTGAGTTTCAATCACATTATTTTGACTTTTAATCTCATTAATTTGAGTTTTTATCACTTAAATTTGACATCTTTATCTCAAAATTTTGACTATTCATCTCATAAATTTGAGTTTTCATCTCATAATTTAACTTTTTATCACTTAAATTTGACTTTTAATCTCATTAATTTGACTTCTATATCTTAAGAATTTGACTTTCCATCTGAAAATTCAAATTTTTATCACATTTATTTGACTCTTTCATCTCAAAAGTTTGAGTTCTTTATCCAATATATTTAATTTTCTATTGGCTATATATGACATTTTACCTCAAAATATGACGTCTTATCTCATAAATTTGACTTTTATCTCATAATTTTGACATATCGTCCACAAAATTATGACTTAATATGGGCAACAACAACAAAAACAATCTAAAAAAATCCAAAGTCAGACATCAACAACACACACAAACGCTGCAGAACTCTTTTTGGAAATCATGGACGTGGTGTCCTCCGGGTCAAAGAGGAAAAGGACAATCAGGATTGTTCTCAGGTCAAAGTTCAAAAGCAGCATCTGTGATGGTATGGGGGTGTGTTAGTGCCCCATGGCATCATGGGTAAGTGTCCTAGTATCTGTGAAGGCAGCATTAATGCTGAAAGGTACAAACAGGTTTTGGAGCAACATCTGCTGCCATCCAAGACACTTTGTCTTTTTCAGGGACGTCCCTGATTATTTCAGCAAGACAATGAAACCAAGACACATTCTGCTCCTGTTACAACAGCGTGGCTCCGTAGTAGAAGAGTGCTAGTGTCCTCAGTTCACAAACACTTATTGAGTGTTGTTAAAGTAAAGGTGATGAAACATGAACCTGTCCAAGCTTTTTTAGGAAAGTGTTGATTTTATAAACATTTTGTAGTTGCCTCAGTGGATGAAGTTCTGATAATTAACGTCTCGTACTCACAGGCGACCCACTGCATCCACACCACGTCGTACTTGTTCTTGGGTGGCGTGAACTCCTGCAGGTTGTAGCAGTAGTACGTCTCGATGCGGTCGGCGTCATCTCCCAGGTATTCCTCGTGGGCGTGCAGCAGGAAGTGCTCCATCATATCCGCCATCTCCATCTTCTCAAACACGGGGAGGAGGACGCCTTTGGACACTCGACCGATCCCGCAGCCGCAGTCCAGGGCGCGGTGTGTCCCCGCTTTACCGGGGCCCTGAGGGTGAAAGGTCAACAGCGTTTTTACTACGGCTGAACGATTTACAAAAATAATCTTATTGCAATTACCATTTCCTTTATTGCACTTGATTTTTTTTGTGCAATTATTTCTAGTTTCCATCGTCTCTGTTTTTAAACAAACTCATTATAGAACATGAACAGTTTCATTAATTACAGCACAACAACAACAACCCACTACCACAACAACTGGGGCTTATTTTTACACATTTTAACCACTTTAACCTTCTTTTTTTACACTTTTAGAACAATTTTGACACTTTTCACTATTTTCTAGGTTCACTCCTAATTTTCTTGCCAATTTTTTTGTTGTTTTTTGGACATTTTTTGACACTTTTGGACCAATTTTTGCAACCAATTTTCCAAGTTTAATTCCAACTTGCATGCCTTTTTTGTTAACTTTGGCCATCATTACCACTTTTTTTGCTTCTTGATGAATTCTTTTAAAATTTTCTTGCTAATTTTTGTTGCTATTTGGCCATTTTAGTCACTTTCTGCCACTTTTGGACCAGTATTTCTAGGTTTTATTATGTCAATTTTTACCACCTCAAACTAAGTTTTATTTCTCCTCTTTGCTGCTTTTGCCTCTTTTTACCACTTAGATTGTTTGTTTTGTAAAGGTTGTGTTATGGCTGCATGTTTTCTTTGTTCCCTCCTCCCCTTTGCTCATTCCAGGTGAGGCTGCTGATTCCTGATGAGGCTCACCTGCCTATAAAAGCTGAGTGCAGCCTGCAGTCAGTAGAGGCCTTTTTGAGTTGAAGACTCTCAATTTGGGACTTTGTTTTGTCTTTTAGTTGTTGCACTATGTTCCTGGTGTTTTCTTAATAAGTACCTTTTTGTATTGTTGAGGTGTGTTTAAGTATTTTTATGTGAATCTTTTGTGGATTGTTGTTAGCCCCATAGGGCCACTTTTAGTTGGGGCGTAACAGTTGTTTTTAACAGTTTGGCTGTTTTCCAAACCGCCTACTACATACTACTTCCACATGTATCTGTAGTATGACTGTTTTGTTGGACCTGTTTAGTCGTATACTACTCTGGATTTCATGAAGTGGAGCTGATGGATTTTTTTCTAATCTTTAATTTCATCATAAATAAATCCATGAGAACATTTTAGTCATTAATTCACCACATCAATCAGTGGAGAAGTTACAGGAGCAATAAAAGTAGATAAGTTAAATTAGATGTCAATGAGATACAAAGGAAAATAAATAAATGAAATTAAGCATGTGAAGGAAGTTGTAATTTTTTTGAGAATTTTTATGGTTTTTTCATTATTTTAGTGGTTCAAGGAACATTTTTAATTCATTTAGAAAAACAACAAATTCAGGGAGAGATAAAAGTCCCGATTTTATCACATTTGTAAAGGTATAAAATACAGCAAAATCGCCATATTTGATTTTTTTTANTCTTTCATGATGAAGTGAGCAGATTTACCGCTGTTTCTTTCCTGTCACTTCACTTTTATCTCTGGGACCGTTTCACATTTTTGTTGTTGTGTTGTAGTTGAGCTGATTTATTCCAGTAGGTGTCAGTAATTCACCTCAACCTGAGCGCCCCCAAACTGACAAACGCCATTAGCGCCGTGCATTGTGGGAAACAGTACGCCAGGTAGACTGGTCCGTTACAGACTGAGAAATTTTCCCGGATCAGTAGAAACATCCAGGAACTTGTAGTTTACTACAGATCTACCAAGTTTTCGCATACTGCCTACTAAATACTGAATTTCAGCCGAAGTAGTAGGCATCGCTAGTGTAGTAGGTGGTTTGGAAAACAGCCAAAGTTTGAGACTCAATAAAACCAGCCTTCAAACAAAAAACATATTATCCTCATAAATTAATACTATCCTTTTATTTCGAGGCTATGTAGGTGACAAGATCTCCTCTACAGTGTATATAAAGAATGCAAAATTAATGGGTGAATATAGTATACTCAAAAATAAGAATTAGGAAAGCATTAGGACTTTGGACATTTTTAGGGACTTAGGGACTTCAATATGTTTACTCTTTTTTAATGCCCCTGTGTGTATGTATAGGTATATGTACATGCGCGTATATGTAAAAATACTATATATGTTGTATATACACAGGTGATGTATTTGGCTGTACGTGTGGTTGTGGTGTTACAGTGAATAAAAAAAAAGATAGTAGTGGTACTATGTCTCTATGTCAGGGGTTCCCAAACTTTTCAGCCTGTGACCCCCAAAAACTTTTTCTGTTTGCATGATTTTATATTACGTTTAACCCCAATTTTTGCTTTTATTCTTACAATGATGGATAAAATGTGGAATTGTTCATAGTTTTTGATTTTGGGACACATTTCACGACCCCCTATCAGTGTCTCGCGACCCCCCAAAGGGTCCCGACCCCCACTTTGGCAACCACTGCTCTATGTAAATGTTAAATGCAAGCATTACAATAAGGATATTTGAGACAGAAAAATAAAATGAGTATAATTGATGAATAGACGACCTGACTCCTGCTGCTGTGGCTTGGACAGTTCTCCAATTTTTCTTCTCTCTCTCTCTCTCTCTCTCTCTCTCTCTCTCTCTCTCTCTCACCCCAACACAGTCGAGGCAGATGGCTGTCTAACATGAGTCTGGTTCTGTCCGAGGTTTCTGCCCGTTAAAGGGAAGTTTTTCCTTGCCACTGTAACTTGCTAAAAGCTGCTGCAAAGTGCTTCACTCATGGTGGATCAAGATGAGATAACAGTCCTTATCCTGTCTTGATGTTGGGTCTCTGTTAATAAAATAACTAAATACTCTAACATTAACAGGTATCAACCTGCTAATGTTTTGTAAAGTGTCTTGAGATAACGTTTGTTATGATTTGGCACTATATAAATAAAGATTGATTGATTGATTGATTGATTGATTGATTGAAGTAGTAGGTAGTAGGCACTACCTACTACTGTAGTATGTAGTAGGCGGTTTGGAAAACAGCCTTTGTCTCTTTAGTGTTGCCATATGCTCATGACACAGCACAGGAGAAGAAGAAATAATTAGGGATAAAAAAAGAGAAGGACAATATAATTAACAAGAAAGTTAAATAAATTAGAAGAAGCAATAAGATAAGATATAATACAAAGAGAAAATATAATAAGCTGCTAAAATGATGAACAATAAGTAAGCAATAAAATTACAGTAAGTACAAAAACAAATTGGTTGGCCACCTGAATTTACACATCACTGATGCAAAACTGGACGAGGACTTAAGTTTTGTACAAGTAGACGGGGGGTCTACCCTAACCCAACCCTAACCCTAACCCTAACCCTAACCCTAACCCTAACCTAACCCTAACCTAACCCTAACCCTATGAACAGTCATATTTTTTTTAGACGTCCTGAAGTTTTCTTCAAGCATCTGACAGAAATTATAAATACTTCATTGAGAACAGTGGTTCCCAAAGTGGGGGTCGTGACCCTTTGGGGGGTCGCGAGACATTGATAGGGGGTCATGGAGTGTGTCCCAAAATCGAAAACTATGAACAATTCATGAACATTTTATTCATTATTGTGAGAATAAAAGCAAAAATTGGGGTGAAAGATAATATAAAATTATGCAAACAGAAAATGTTTTATCTGTTTTCCACATTTCTTTGTTCAAGTTTGATGCCGTGAACTCAGCAAAGTGCACATTAGTCGGTAAATTTTCTATCGATCAGTTAAATTAAGTATCCTCAGGGAGGGTTTTGTTGGTTTTTGTCTGTTTTTGGATTGTCCCATTAGTGTTGTACCACAGCAGGGGGTCACCAGTCCATAACGCTGCTATTCTGGGGGTCACAGGCGGAAAAGTTTGGGAACCCCTGATTTAGAACATGATTGATTTAAGTGTCGTAAGATAAAAGCTGGGGCCGTATGTAAGTGGACCGTGGCCCATGATTGGCCCCCGGGTCGTGGTTTGGACATCGCTGACGTCAGTGACAGTATTTTGTGATATGAATGTGGAAAGCATCAGAGCGGAGCTGGATCATGTTTGACAGAGAGAGAAACGTCCGTCTCCCTGCAGCGTGTTATTACCATATTCCTCCAGGAGAGTCCTCTTTCCTCTCCGTGTTTCCAGATGTCCGTCCTCGCCGCCTCAAAGCGCCGCCTGCTCGATCACGCCAACCTCGGCTCCTCAGGGCAGAGAAACTCTGAACTTTACCATCAGGGAAGCAGAAGTCACCTCGCCTTGAATCACGCTGCTTTTTCTTTCTTTTTCATTCGCTATTCTGACCTCACTCCAACCCCGCGGCATCAGGGGCCCCGGCGTGTGATTGGATGAAGGATGGGGCCCCGAGGAGCTCGCCGCTTGTTACAGGAGGCTTCCTGGTTTAGCTGAATTACTGCCATATTTCTCTGTGAGTGTGCAGCTCTGTTTAATCTGGATCTAGTTTTTCCAAACGTGTTTTTAATGGGACGTCAGGTCTGAACATGAGGAAACTCTGGTTTATAATTCATGGTTGCTGCGTAAAAATGACTTTATTCCTGGACGTGGAAAAGATGTAAACAAATGGAAATAAGACAAATTAAGTAAAGACTCTTTACTTTTGCATCAGTGATGTGTAAATTCAGGTGGCCAACCAATTTGTTTTTGCACTTACTGTAATTTTATTGCTTACTTCTTGTTCATTATTTTAGCAGTTTTTTACGATAACTTATTGCTTATTCTAATTTATTCCATTTTATTGTCCTTAATTTCCCCAACAGGATTAATAAAGTATTTCTGATTCTGATTCTGATTCATTGAGATATTTTGTCATCACTTTTTCAGAATCAGTGAGTGACTGTGGAGATTTATTCCTCCACTCCTCCTTTGAAAACGCAGAGGCAGTTTTTTCTGTTACGTGTTTATTGAGGTGTTTTTCTTTTTTTTTCCATTTCCTTGTCTTTTGATCCTGCTGAAACTTAACACTCTAGTTAATCTTTAAAACGCTTGGGGTTCTTTTTTTTCTATCCAGTGTTTCCTCTTTCAGATTAATCAGTCACTATTTAAACGTCTGTGTCAGAGTTTTAAAGTCTGCATTTCAGATTTGTTCATAATGCATGAACAGAACATGAGACGCCCTGTTTTAATCATCATATTATATTATGGCTCTTTTCCACTGACTCGTCTCAGCCCTACTCTACCCTGGTTCTAAGAGAGTAAAGCTGATACTAAAAGGTGACGTGGACGGACTGCCGGTCACTCATTGGTCAGAGAATGTCGTCTCTGCAGCTTCTGACTCTGAACAAATCACTTACAAGAGGCAAAGGAATAAGTCAGCGACGGGTTTTTAATGACATTTAAACCTGACGGCACAGAACCAGACTGAATGAAGACAAAATACAGCCCTAAAATGCTCCTTCATGATTCCTAAAGAAGTTAAAAGTCCTTTTTAAACCAAAAAGAAGTTAACAGCAAAGATAGTTGGCTTTAAAGAGTCTTTTAAATTAAATCAAAGTTGGTCGGCGCAGGAGCGATCTGTCTGCCACGAGAGTCTTTAAGCACCAATCAGTCCATTAATCCACAGGGAACCAAAAAGGAAAACCAGTTCAAAGAAGAATGATTGATCAACAACAAATCTCTGCTATACCAGGCCCAAAAATCAAAAATTAAAGTGATCTCACTGGATCCAGGGAAGAGTTGATGTCAGGAAGCAGCTCCTTCGTTTTCCTCCGCGTGCAGCAGCACCAGGCTGTTGTTTACCTCCGTTGTCATGACGACCCACATTGAGCCGCTGTATTACTTTAATGAAATCTTTTTAAAGCTTTTTTTTTTTCCTTTAAAGACCACGGTGGCACATATGTTAGTACAAAATGATGTTTGTGTGGCGTTATAGATGAACAGGCACAAACTTCTGCGCAGCACTTTAGCGCAGCTGTGTTATAAGATCCACGCCCACCGTGAGTCTGTAGTCGGGCTAGAGGAAAAGATAACCAAACCCAGTAGAGACGAGTAGAGTAGAGCTGGAATTGTATCGTGGAAAAGCGCCATTATATGACATTATCCAGTAAAGCTCCTGAGCTCAGAGCGACTAAGGACTTGTTGTGTTTCTATTATCACTTCTGTAAAGTATCCACT
The DNA here is from genome assembly GCA_008086565.1 of Thalassoma bifasciatum. Taxonomy (NCBI): domain Eukaryota; kingdom Metazoa; phylum Chordata; class Actinopteri; order Labriformes; family Labridae; genus Thalassoma; species Thalassoma bifasciatum. The sequence goes on from RPOG01002520.1 coordinate 62,451, forward strand.
CAGCCGTCTGCAGAGTCTTTAAAGCATCCGATCTTAGCGCTGCTGTAAAACTGATCCTCTAAATAACCCGCTCTCTGGGCCACAGCCACCCTCCTGAATTAGCACATACCCCCACCTCAACGTCTAAAAACACCCCCGTCTGTTCTGACACTCACATGATCTCTGAGATTACCGAGGCTTCAGCGCTCTTACGTTTCTGCAGGTTCAGAGATCTTCAAATCGCTCATAGACGATGACAGGTGAGGTCGATAAGTCGTCAGTTAATAAAGTAAAAGGATGTTTGAGAATGGAGTGGAAATATTTAAAGCTTAGAAACTTGATATAAGAGATTGAAAGCCTCATGTTATAGAAAGAGTCGTCATATTACAGGACAAACAAAAAGGAAAAAAGAAAATCAGACTCAAAGTCATAAAGTTACAAGACAAAAGTCGTAATTTTGCAATTTTTCTCTTCACTGTATTGTTCTTACTGCCCTCTCTCAGTTCTGACTCACTTATTTATCTATTTATTCATCATTCATGAGTTTATTCTGATTATGTTTTCATTTATTTAATTATTTTAATGAGTTGAGCATTCAAGTTATCATTTCTATTCTAACTTTAGGCTGTTATTATCCTCTTCATTAGTTTATTTATGGGTCAAAGACAAAAAGAGGGTCTAAAAGCGTATTTTTAAAAAGTTCTTTGAAAATGGATAAAAACATATTTCTGAGTGAAGAATTATGTTTTCTAACAGATTTCAGTAGTTGACCAACATTTCAAAGTTTTTAGGTTCATTATTTTTTAGTATTTTTAATTTGAGCACCCAAAAATGTCAGGTGGTGCAACCAAATATATGAAAATATATTTATATGTTCCTGTTATTTTTTCTGTGTGAAATTATTGGCAAGTATCTCTCAAGTGTCTGTAGTGACTCATACGTTTTCATTTTGTGTGTTTCATTTCTTTTATTTGTGAATAAGATAAATAATTTGATGTTAAAATAACATTTCACATTATTACATTGGTTGTACCACCTGACATGGAAATTGTTCCAGTCACCAATGAAGTGAAAAAACCTTTTTTATCAGTATTTCAGAGAAATCTACAAACTTTTCCACTTGGTCACAAATGTCATTTGGGCTCCTCTGGCTGATGCAGTTTCCTGTTTCCTGTTTTATTCTCTTCACTTTAAAATAAAAGTCTAATGTTACGGTTGCACCACCCTGACATTTGACAAGGTGAAAATTACGGGACAAAAGTTTTTTA
>RPOG01002520.1:65039-90587 GCA_008086565.1 Thalassoma bifasciatum
TCGTTGTCTTTGTGGCGTTTATGGCGCTGGCATCATGTTGTAGCTAACATTAGAAACTCTCCTCCTCTAATGTTCAGACGCGTGTCCGTACAGTCAGGACGGTGAATTCTTCTCTCAGAATAGACCCTGACATGTTTCTGCTGCTGTGGAAATGGATCCTCCAGGACACCGTACAGTAGCAGATGCAGCTTCTCCAGTGTCACCTCAGAAACTGTTTGAAGAAAAAGTGAGATAACTCTTTCAACACTCACCACAAACCTCTTCAGGAACTGCCGGGAACCTTCCAGATCAACGTTGGATATCTCCACGAAATCTCCCATCATGCCCTCCTCCGAGGCGGGGACGTCCTCGTAGAACTTCTGGGCTCGGTAGTAGAACTGTTTCTCCCCCTGGATGTACTCACAGGTGACGGGGAACAGCTTCACTGAACGGACACACGGAAAAGAAAATAACCTATAAGACGTTTTGTTCAAGTGGGAAACAAACCAACATGATGCTTCTGTCATTAAACTGTTATTGAACTGATTAAAGCAAAAATAATCTGTTGTATTATTTCACTTTTCTGAGTCAAGATCATCTTTCAAAAAAAAGCCTCCAGTTCCTGTAAATTCTTGCTCTGTCTTGCATGAACTGCAGGTTTGAGATCTCCCCAGAGTGGCTCAATGATATTGAGGTCAGGAGACTGAGATGGCCACTCCAGAACCTTCACTTTATTCTGCTGTAGCCAATGGCAGGACCCAAATGTTGTCTTTTCATCTAAAACTTTTCGATTTTTTTAATTTCAAGACTATGACATCTTCTCTGAAATATCAGCTTTTTATCTCAAATTTGAGCTTTGTCTTGAAATTTTTTCCTCAAATTTTTGTCCTTAATCTCAAATATTGGTCTTTTCTCTAGGTTTGACTTTTTATCTAAAACTTTGACCTTTTGCTAATTTTGACTTTTATCTCAAGAATTGTGATTTAAAATCTCATAATCCAACTTGATATCTCAGATTTTGACTTAATTATCCCAAATTTGACCTTTTTTCTCAAAATTTTGACAATTTATCTCAAAAAAAAAAGAAATTAGAGTTTTTTACACCTAAAAAGAGGGGGAGAAAAAAAAAAAAATTTAAAAAAAAGTTTCAAAGTCGAAAATTGAGTTTTGAAACTGAACCGGAACACTCTGACTCTACCGGTGAGGTCTTGGAAGGGAAATAAGACGACATCGGTTACCGTCCAGGTGAACCGGAACAGAAAAAAAATGCAATTTTGGAATCAGCATAAAAATTTTAGTTGTAATCAGCATAAAAATCGAACTCAACAGAATTTTTCACAAATTTTTCCCCAGTGTTTTTTCAGAAAACGGGGATCCTATAGTTCAGAAACTTGACGTGATAGAGAAAAACTGAGATCAGTTTTGGATTCTGCACACAAAAATGAGTCACAAACATCTGTCAGACCGAATCAACAAAGGTTGTGTTCCCCAGTGTGAGCGGTCAAAAGTGACAAAAACAGCAAGAAGCAGCGTTAAAATTTAGTCTCTGGTGGCAACAATGGCAGAAAACTGAAAAAATGGTCTGAAAGTTGAAAAAAATGGCCCAAAACTGGCATAAAAAGGAGCGAAATGTGACGAAAATGGGTATACATATAAATACAGTTGTGCTCATAAGTTTACATTCCCCGGCAGAATTTATGTTTTCTTGGCCTTTTCTCAGAGAATATGAATGAAAACACAAAAACTTCTCTGTCACTCATGGTTAGTGGTTGGTGAAGACATTTATTAACAAAGAACTATGTTTATAGCGTGTATTTCCACCTTTAACATGACTGAGATGGCCACTCCTCCTTCACTTTATTCTGCTGTAGCCAATGGCAGGTCCACTTGTCCTTGTGTTTTGGATCATTGTCATGTGTGAACGTCCAAGTACGTCTCATGTGCAGCTTCTGGGCTGATGAGTGTAAATTTTCCTCCAGTATTTTCTGATAACATGCTGCATTCATCCTTCATTCATCAGTTTGGACCAAGTTTCCTGAGCCTTTGTAGCTCACACATCCCCAAAACATCAGTGATCCACCTCCGTGTTTCACAGTAGGAATGGTGGACCTTTCATCATAGGCCTTGTTGACTCCTCTCCAAATGGAACAATGTTTATGGTTGTGGACAAAAAGTTCACTTTTGCTCTCATCACTCCAAATGACTTTGTTCCAGAAGTTTTGAGGCTTGTCTCTGTGCTGTTTGGCGTATTGTAAGCAGGAAACTTTGTGGCATTTGTGTAGAAATGGCTTTCTTCAGCCCATTTTTCCTCAAGTGCCTCCTTATTGTGCATCTTGAAACAACCAGACCACATTCTTTCAGAGAGTCCTGTATTTCAGCTGCAGTTATTTGTGGGTTTTTCTTTGCATCCAGAACAATTTTCCTGGCAGTTGTAGCAGAAATATTTGTTTTGCATTGTTAGGATCATGTTTCCTGTCCGGCATCGCCAACATTTCAAGGTTAGTTTCAAGTTTTAATGTGCTCGTCTTGTACACCATTTGTCTATTGACTTAAAAACAAATGCTTCCAGTAAAGAGTTCACTACTTTGTCGTTTAAGGCTGTGTTTCTCAACCTTGGGGTCGTGACCCCACATGAGGTCGCCTTGAATTCAAATGGGGTCCCCTGAAATGTCCAGTAAATTATAAAAAATAATGACCACTAAAAATACTTTCTTCAGTTATTATTACTCTTTTTAAAATTGAAACAAAACTGATAGACAACTCTATTCCATGTTTAATTTTTTCTGTTAGCATTTTATAAAAAGTACTTTAGTGTATTTAGTATGTTACTAATAAACGTTTTAGGAGTATAATATTCACTTTGAAGGTTGTTCCACATTTTTTGTATCTTATTATCAAGTTTTTTGAATATTCTTTTGTATTTTCTTATCAAGTGTTTTGGTTTCTTTTAGTATTTTAGTACCCAAACAATTTTTTTTCTATTTTTATTTCACTGGATTCAGGTTTTTTTAATGTGCCTTAATTTCCCCTTGGGAATAAACATCCTCATTAGGGAAAATACAATTGTCACTGTGTCTAATCCTGGCTATTCTGTATTTGCAACACAGTATTTAAAATAATAATAATGATAAAGAATTATAGAAAAAATTGTCCTTTGATATAATTTTGAGGTGTTAGAATTGGGTCCCCTGAAATGTCCAGTAAATTATAAAAAACATGAGCACTAAAAATGCTTTATTCAGTTATTATCATTCTTTTTAAAATTGAAACACAATTGATAAACAACTCTATTATATGTTTAACATTTTTGTTAGCATTTTATAAAAAGTATTTTAGTGTAGATGTAGATGTAGTGCAGATCTTTTGACAACCGATACTGAGCCCTGAAGCTGATGCTGAAACTGGAGAACAAAGGTGGAAAACTGGCAGTAACAGGAAGCTTTAAAAGAAATACTAAATCAGAGCCTGATAGTGAACGAACAGGTGTTTTCCCTGCTGTAAAATACAAAAGACGAGGAAGTTCAGAGCTTGTGATTAAACATCATGAGCCCTGAGACAAACGAAGCCTTGAAGCTATAAAAACTGCCGTCACATTGAAATCAAGAATGAACAGTTTGTGTCAAAGCTGCAGGAGGAAGAACAATGTTGTTATGACTGTTATCACAGCTGTTAAAGTTAAACATTATATTTTTTTATGACCTGTTTGATATATTATTCAAGTGCAAACAGCATATATATGACGAACTCATTTCTTCACTGGACGTTTTGGCTGAAGGATTCATTTCATCTGAAAGACTGGTGAGTTTTTTCATTATAGCATTATTTCTTAAAATTCTGAGATTATAAATTAATAACAGAGATGGAAACTTTTTCCTGCAACAGTGATGCTTTTAATTGTGTTTTGTAATCTTGCAGCACATCACTCATTATTATTGAATTTTTTGATTTAGACTCCAAAGTTCATCATGCTGACTTTGTTCCTCCTCTTTGGTTGGATGCTGCCTGCAAACTTCATGGCGGTAAGTGAAGCATAATTAAACTCTGGATAATCTTGAAATCAAACAATTTTTTAAAATAGACGTTAATCCAACAGTTTATCCGTGTTTCTGCAGCTCACTGGATTGATTCCTTAACTTTCAAGTATTAATGATTCAGCTTAAGTTGTGATAAACATTTCAGAGATATGAGAAAAAAATGTAAGCGTGGTTTACAAATGGACTGTTTAACATTTATGGTTGTGGACAAAAAGTTCACTAAACGAGAGTAGTGAGGTTTACTGAAACAAGGTCTTCAAAACTCCGAACAGAGACACGACAAACCGCATAACATTCGTCCTTTGAAACACCGTAAACACATCTTTACAGAAAGAAGTCGGGTAAAAAGGAGTTCACGGAGGAAAAACACGTAGAACTTTGTCGGTCTGGTGTTTCTTTCAGAGAGTCCTGTATTTCAGCCGAAGTTATTTCAGGATTTTATATTCTGGTCTTGAATAAATTACTCAAAGGTCTTTAATTTAAGGGCAGGATTTGTTTACTTTTTTTTAATATATTTGCGGGATTTTTCAAGAAAGAGATGTAGAGTGGATACTGTGTCGATTAAGCTGCTGACATGAATTGTTTTCTGCAACTATGGGTCGCTGTTTACACTTTTACATACACTTGTTAACCAAAGAGCACTGAGGATCACTTTATGTTCAATAAACTGACAAAAAGTAAACTCAAATGAGTCTCACTGAGTGACACATGTTATGATTTGGTTGTAATACAACAGGATCCTCCAACCATCAAACATATTTGTCCTATTTGGTCTAAGTGGCATTAAAAAGGTCTTAAAAAGTCTTAAACTTGACTTGCCAGAACATGCAGGTACCCTTTATGTATATATATAAATATTTGCATCCAGAACAATTTTCCTGGCAGTTGTAGCTGAAATCTTGTGCTGTTTGGCGAATTGTAAGCAGGAAACTTTGTGGCATTTGTGTAGAAATGTCTTTCTTCAGCCCATTTTTCCTCAAGTGCCTCCTTATTGTGCATCTTGAAACAGCCAGACCACATTCTTTCAGAGAGTCCTGTATTTCAGCTGAAAAAAAGTCAAAACTGAGAGATAAAAAGTTGAAATTTGAGGCAAGGAGTCCAAATTGTGAGAAAAAAGTCAGATTTTAAGTTAAAAAGTTCAAAATTATGAGGTAAAAATGCGGGATATTTTGGGTAAAAGGTCAAAAACTTTAGGGTAGTTGAAATCCCTTTTTTAAGGTTAAATCTACAAGAAAATAAAGTCAGAATTATGAAATAAAACTTGAGGTTTTAAGTTGAAAAAATTCCAATTTTGAGATAGTAAAGTCAAAAGTATTGGATAAAAGCAGAATCTAAAGATAAAAAAGTTAAAAATTTGGGATAGTGGAGCTGAAATGTTGAGATAACAGGTCAAAAATATGAGAAAAAATGTCAAAATTAGAAAGAAGTACAAATAATGAGACAAAAAGTCAGAATTTTCAGATAAGATTTATAGAAATTTTGAGATTATAAAATCAAATTTGAAGTAAAAAAGAGGAAATTTTGAGAAAAATGTCCAGAGACCACATTCTTTCAGAAAGTCAAAGTTATTTGTGGTTTTTCTTTGCATCCAGAACAATTTTCCTGGCAGTTGTAGCTGTAATATTTGTCGGTTTACCATGTTGGTCTCTTTGATTCTGTACTTGAGAATCTATATGAAACTGAAGTCAGGTTTTTAGAAAAACAGGACGGGAAAGTTATAAGCATGTCTAAAATATGACTTTGCTATTTTTTTTTTTTTTCTGCTTCAGGTCCCTTTCAACTTTCCTCAACGATCGACCAACCTCACGGAGGAAATCCCGCTGAGTATGGTCAATACCTCCGTGGATGACAAGTACGAAGGCTGCCGATCAGAAATGGATGAAAAAGTCCAGACAATCTACTTCAACGATGAAATGAAAGACCCAGAATTTAACGAAACGTGGTCTAGTGCAGCTGAATGTGCTAATCAGAAACCAGATCCAGTGGATAAAAATCTCACTGCAGCTCACATGCAAGCGATTTGTGTTTATACCTGTAATAAGTTGTACGAAAAGTTTAACACAGCCGTCCGCACACAGGGGCCGAACTACAACACCACGTTTAAGTATCGCTCTTTACATTTTTATTTGACATCTGCTGTACAGATCCTGAACGGCATAAAAAACTGTTCAACCACCTACAGACGCACCAAAAGCTCATTCACCGGCGTCAAAAACTCCATAATTCGCTTCGGTGCCTTTGCCTCCAGCTCTTTCAGGAAAGACTTAATTCACTTTGGCAGCAAAACTTGTTTTAAAATCAAAACCTGCTTTGGAGCTTATTTGAAAAACTATTCGTACTACTGTTCCGTAGAGGCAGAAGTGCTCATTCCACCTTATGAAGAATTCAAAATAACTAAGAAAGTTGTTGGTGTTGGTAAATATAAAGGTCTGGAGGATTGTGAAGTTGTCTTTGAGTTGGAGAACGTCGGCTATAACAGCACACTGAACTGCAAACTTATAAATCATGACCCTGTTGTTGGTTCCTCGTTGGGATTGAGGGGAATGTTCCCATCTTTAAACTTTCTGGTTCTTGTCACTTTGGGGCCATATTTTTGTTTCATGTTCTTTTAATAGCTCCAGCTCTTACAAGAAAAAAGACTTAACTCTACTTTGGCCTGTTTTAAAGTGAACCCCGACTGTAAGGACTAACAGGCATGAATCTGCTTAAATCTTTGTCTCTAACTAGAATTTGTTGTTAAAAGACATAACAAATTGGTTTTTCTTTTAAAAAAATACAGTTTAAAACACAGTTTCTATCCTTCAGCCATTGTTTTACTGCAGCAATGCATTCTGGGTTGATGACGTAGATTGGTTGCTTGGTGCATCTGGATTTGGCCGTTTCCTCACTACTAGTCGCCGTAAGTCACGAGGTTTGAGGAGGGAAAAAAACATAATAATGCCACATGTGGCTGCTTTTGGGTGAAAGGTGAAACCTGAGATATCAAAGTTGAAATTCTGAGACAAAATGTCAAGTTTTGGGGGAAAAAAAGTCAAAAATTGGAGATTAAAAAAAAAAGAAAGTCAAAATTATAAGATAAGTGGTAAATAATTTAGGATAAAAAAGTTTTTAATATGAGATAAATGTCAATAATTCAAGATGAAAAAGTCTTTTAATTAGATAAATGTCAATAATTTAAGATATCAGAGTTGAAATTCAGAGACAAAATGCAGATTTTAGGGGGGATAAAAAAGTCAAAATCATGGGGAAAAGTCAAAATTATGAGATAAAGAGCCCAATTTGGGTACAAGTCAATAATTTGAGATAAAAAGTCAAAATTCTAAGAAAAAACTGTCAATTTTTGGGATAAAAAGTCGAAATTATGAGATAATAGTCAATAATCTAACATAAAAATGTAACATTTCTGAGATAAAATCTTGAGTAAGAAAAGCCTTATTTATGAGATAAATGTCAAGAATTTAAGATGAAAAAATTGAAATTCAGCGACAAAATGCTGATTTTTGGGGGGGATAAAAACGTCAAAATCATGGAAAAAGTCAGAATTATGAGATTAAGAGCCCAATTTGGGATACAAGTCAATAATTTGAGATAAAAAGTCAAAATGATGAGATCTAAGTCACTGCACTTTTCAGTCCAAAGGAAACAAGGAGACTGATGTTAGTCTGCACAGCTTCCCAAAAGACAAGAAAAGAAGGAAGTTGTGGGAAATNCTTGTGGGCGTAAACAACTTCCCATGGAGCCGCGGCTATGTTCTGGCCACTTCTCCCCAGAAGCATTTGCTGCATTTAGCCGGCCCATGCTGATGAAAGAGCTGACAGGTGTGGGTCATTATAAACGGAGACTAAAGCCAAATGCTGTGCCGACTATTTTCCAACACAAACCCACAAAACTTCCTCTGGAAACCACTGAAGTCCGCTCCAGGACTTATATGATCCTGTATGAGATCCAGCCCGGTGCAACCATATGACATCACTACCCAGACGTTATTGTAAACAACAATGGCGGCCTACAGGTGAAAATATTTTTTCTAATTTTATACAAACTAAGATATTTAGAGAGATTTTATTATGGTTCTTATGTAGCTGGTAAAAACACTGATCATTTAGGAAAATGACGTTCTGGTAGCCAGGGTTACTTATAAAATAAAGACCTGTTTAGGGGCTTATTTAAAAAAAGATATGGTTTAAGGAAAGTTCACTCAAAGTAACTAAGAAAATTATTGGTCCTGGTAAATGTGAAGAAATATTGAAGTTGGCACCAATGCATTCCCAGAGCAGTTTTTATTGAAGATAGAACTTCCAAAACATTCCCAGCTCTTTATTTTTCCTGACCTCTTCTTTTTTTATTTGACAATAGAGATCAGCTGTAGATTTGTCATCAGTTTCTTGTCAATCTTTCCTTTTAATTCTCCATGTTGTTGCCTGTTATCCATCTTTATGTTCCAGTTTCAGCATCAAACGTAAACAAGTGAAGCAACATGTGTCTTATTTTCTTGTCTTATCACTAATGCTTGAATGCAGAACAAAAAAAATAATGAAAGTATGAATATCTGTACATTCATAATATTCCGCTTAAGCTTTCTCTGTGGCTATGAAGAGAATTTTGTGTCATCATTATGCAATCAAAAATAATGAATTTGAGAACAAAGATGTAGTTTTCAAAAAAAAAAATTTGATTTCAAGAATGTAAAACAAAGAAAGGAAATTTTTATGTGATTCAAAGTGTGTCTTGTTAAATCCTCAATTTCTTTTTTACATGATCAAAATTTTATTCTCATAAACTATAGATTTATTTGTGTTTCATGCAGTTTTGTTTGATTATGTTTAAAGTAGGTATGACTTCTCAATAATCCAGATACCTTGAGATAACATTTGTTGTGATTTGACACTTTATTAATAAAGCTTGATTGATTTATTGATTGTTTTGTTTTGTGTTGTTGGTTTGTTGGCTTTAATTCCTGGTGAGCTTTATTTTATTTCCAAATTTCCTCCAGTTAACTCATTGAGGCCGAGCCTGATTCAGACCTGATCATAACAGATCAATTGTCCACATAATCCTCAAAAACTGACGTGGATACAACCATCAATTCTTAAAGAAACAGGGGGGAGAGCTACAGAAGCCCACTTATACAGAATAGAAAAGTAAAACAAAACTTTAGCTTTAGCTTTGTTAATAATTTTTGAGACAAAAGTCAAAAATCTGATCATAAAATGGCAAAACTGTGAGATAACTGAGTCAAAAAAAGTGAGAAAAAAAGTCAAAATTTTGGGATAAAAAGTAAAAATGGGGGGAAAGTTTTTTAAAACTGAGAAAAATGCCATCAAAAGTTTAGGTTCTAAGATTAAATAGTTAAAATTGTATAGAAAATGTTAAATTTTGAGATGAAGTAAAAAAAAATTGAGTGATTAAGTCAATTTTTTTTTTAAAAAAATTTAAGAAAAGGTTAAAATTTTGAGAAAGAATAAAAAAATTTGTTAGAAGAAGTCTGTGTTTTAGAAAAGAGGATGAAATTTTGAGACAACACAGTTAAATTTCACAAAAAAAGTCAAAATTTTGAGGAGGTAGACAAAGTTCTGAGATAAAAAGTTGAAAAGTCAAAACATGAGGATGTTAAGTTAAAATATGGAAATAAAAAATTAAATTAATGAGGTAAAAATTTGCAGGAAAAGCGATATTTTGAGAAAAATTTAATGTTAAAAAGTCAGATTTTCCAGATTCCAGAGATCAAGGGGTGAAATTTTGAGATTACAGTTAAATTATGAAGAAGAGGCAAATTTTTGGGATAAAAAGTGATAATTAAACAAAGCTAGTTCTTTTCTTTCAATTCATAACTGGCTGAAATAGACCTTTTTTTTTTCAGAGGAAAGAGTGAAGGATGAAATGAGATGCAAAAATCAAACTACAGCGTCTGGTTTCTTTGAGACTTTGGGATGTTGTGGAAGATTCTGTGTCACAAACATTTATGTGAAACAGTAAACACAACACGACCCTGAAGCGTTCGGCGTCTCGGAGGAAAAGCAGAAGGATAATTTGATTAGCAGAAGACTATAAATAAAGACGCGGTGCTTCTCTTACACTCTGCTCAGCTGTTGGTGAAATAAGATCACGAGCTGCTTCACTCATCTCTAGAGAAATTAATCTGACACTTTTTCAGGATTTCTCCAATCTGGAGAATTCGCCTGAGAAGTTTCTTGAAATTAGAAAGATGTCTTAAAACAAGAATCTTTTATCTTATCCCATTGGCTGATTTTTTTTTTTTACTTGTTACAAACAATTTACACCTCATTTTTATCTTTAAAAAACTTGAAATAAGACATTTTTATGACCGGGTCTGGTGAATGTGGCTCAATTTAAGAGAAACAAGACAAATTTACTACAAATAAGACAGCATGACTTGCTTAGATTTCAGTTTTTAAAGTGTAGGAAAAATCTACCAAGGGAGCGAAAAACAAGATTAGTTTTATAGTTTGAATAGAAAAAAAAACTATAAAAACTAATCTTGTTTTTTTTTAAGTTTGTTGTGTCAAGACATTTTTTCCCATTTGGAATTCCATTTTTCTTTTAATATCCTGAAATAAGACATTTTTCTGGACTTTCAGGTGAGTGTGGCTCAGATTAAGCCAAATATGTTCATTTTGACAAAAAAAAAAAAAAACTCCACTGCAAAAACTGAAATCTGAGCAAGTGTTTCTGTCTTATTTGTAGTAAAATTTGTCTTATTGTTCTTAATTTGAGCCACATTCACCAGATCAGGTTATAAAAATGTTTTATTTCAAGTTTTTTAAAGATAAAAATGAGGTGTAACTTGCTTGTAACAAGTAAAATAAAAATCTACCAATGGGATAAGATAAAAGATTCTTGTTTTAAGACATCTTTCTAATTTCAAGAAACTTCCCGGGAGAATTCGTCTTATCCCATTGGCTGATTTTTTTGACTTGTTACAAGCAATTTACACCTCATTTTTGTCTTACAAAAAACTTGAAATGAGACATTTTTATGAGCTTGTCTAGTAAATGGGGCTCAAATCAAGAATAGTAAGACAAATTTGACTAAAAATAAAACATAATGACTTGCTTAGATTTCAGTTTTTGCAGTGTAGACATTTTTTTTATCCCATTGGCAGATTTTTTTGGACGAGTTACAATCAATTCTGACCTCATTTTGTCTATTAAAAACTTCAAATAAGACATTTTTCTGGACTGCTCAGTTGAATGAGGCTTATATTAAGAATGAAAAGACAATTTTTAGCAAAAATTCGACATAAACACTTGCTCAGATTTCAGTTTTTGCTGTAGAGTTTGTTTGTTTGTTTTTGTCAAAACGAACATATTTGGCTTAATCTGAGCCACACTCACCTGAAAAGTCCAGAAAAATGTCTTATTTCAGGATATTAAAAGAAAAATGGAATTCAAAATGGGAAAAATGTCTTAACACAACTTTTTTTTTGCTCCCTTGGTAGATTTTTCCAAGTAATATAATTTTCAGGATTCCTCCAATCTGGACTTTTTTCTTTCCCCTCAGGGACAAACTGCAGCGTTAACAAACTTCTTAAAGCCTCGTCTCTTCGTTCTGCTGAGCTCAGATAAACCTGCAGAATGACAGCGGCATATCGGAGGCTTAGGTGACACGTTCTCTGGCCTCGGGGGGGTTGGGGGCTCGTCCGGGATCTCCAGAATTCATGACACCACGGTGAAACATAAAGAGGGCGCGTTTATTTCTGGAAACTTCAGGAAGAGGCGGGAAGCCAAGAAGGCGAGGGAATCCATCGACACCTGGAAACAAGGTGCAAGAACAAGCGACACACGGCGGCGCCCACTTTGTGACGGATGCTTGAGGATTTGTCCTGGTGTCCGGTTTGAGCCGAGCGTCCAGAGCTGGCAGCGGCGTCATGTGATCCTGAATTTGGAAACACTGATGCGTGACAATGAAGACCTTGCTCTGATTGGAGGATTTAAAGGTTGAAGTTAAAGCGTTTTAAAGAGGGGTAGCGTCTCCATTGAGGGGGTTTAAAGCTGTCTGCGGCTCTGTTTCTCTACCCCATCATGTCAGCGCTGAATGACACGAGTAAAAGCCGCCGTGCCTGACGTGCCGCTCCATTAATGGACGTCGTATCGAGTGTCTCCTGTTTCTGCAGGTTTTAGTCTCATGATGGATGAGGGAGCAGCTTAACAGTCGTTATAACAGAGAAAAACTTCATTTTTTCACGTTTAAAGTTGAGTTTAACCCTGTGGTGCATTGTGGTCACTACAGTTACACCTATTTAAAAGTTATTTACTCCTAAATTAAATAGTTCATGTGGTGGAAATTCATATTAGCCTGTGTCAGGATATTTTATTCTTCTTAGGGCCTGAAAAAATGTTTTCAATTATTTTTCCAAACATATTTATTTAAAAAAAATGTTACAGACAAACATTTGAGGGTAAAACAGCGTAATAACTAAAAATTATTCAGTGTTAAAATGGATGAAAGAGAGTTAAAATGTTTTGCAAAGCATTAAAAGAAAGATTATCCATGGAATTACCAAAAAAAGAATAAATATTTGCAAATATTTGTAAAAAAAAAAAAAAAAGTGGAAAACCTTTTTTAATGCCTCAGATAAATAAAAACACTCAAGGGAAAAATCCTGACTCTGGCTTTCATAATTCATGCATCAGAGGGTTAAGACCAAGTTTAGCAGCCAAAAACACAGGAGAAACAACTTCATAGTCCAAGGACAGTACAGGCCAAAAGTTTGGACACATCTTCTCATTCAATTTGCGTTTTCTTTATTCTCATGACTATTTACTGGACTGATTGACCTTCACTTCTTAAAGTAATAATGTCCACTTGTTTTTCTTTAGTTATCTGGTTGGTTCTTGCCATAATATGAATTTTAACAGCTGTCCAATAGGGCTGTTGGCTGTGTATTAACCTGACTTCTGCACAACACAACTGATGGTCCCAACCTCATTGATAAAGGCAGAAATTCCACTAATTAACCCTGATAAGACACAGCTGTGAAGATAAAACCATTTCAGGTGATGACCTCTTGAAGAAAACCAAAAGTATACAAAGCAGTAATTGGCAGATTTTTTTTTTTACTTGTTACAAGCAATTGATGCCTCATTTTTGTCTTAAAAAAACTTGAAATAAGACATTTTTATGACCTGGTCTGGTGAATGTGGCTCAAATTAAGAACAATAAGACAAATTTTACTAAAAATAAGACAGAATGACTTGCTTAGATTTCAGATTGCAGTGGAGTTTTTTTTTTTTTTTCCAGAAAAGTCCAGAAAAATGTCTTATTTCAGGATAGTAAAAGAAAAATGGATTTCCAAATGGGAAAAAGTGTCTTGACACAACAAACTATAAAAACTAATCTTGTTTTTCGCCCCCTTGGTAGATTTTCCCTACACTGCAAAAACTGAAATCTAAGCGAGAAATTCTGTCTTATTTGTAGTAAAATGTGTCTCAGTATTCTTGATTTGAGCAACATTCACCAGATCAGGTCATAAAAATGTTTTATTTCAAGTTTTTTAAAGACAAAAATGAGGTGTAACTTGCTTGTAACAAGTAAAAAAAAAAAATCTGCCAATGGGATAAGATAAAAGATTCTTGTTTTAAGACATCTTTCTAATTTCAAGAAACTTCCCGGGTGAATTCGTCTTATCCCATTGGCAGATTTTTTTGACTTGTTACAAGCAATTTACACCTCATTTTTGTCTTTAAAAAACTTGATATAAGACATTTTTATGACCTGGTCTGGTGAATGTGGCTCAAATTAAGAACAATACGACAATTTTTACTACAAATAAGACAAAATGACTTGCTTAGATTTCTGTTTTTGCAGTGCAAGTAATATTTAACGGTAATGTTTCATCTTATGTTTAGCTTTAAGACTCAGTTATATCATAACGTTGCTGTTGTAGCTATATTTGTTTGTTTCTTGTTTTCGGGTCCTAAAAGTACGCTGGTTTTGAAAGTTTACTCTCGAAGTTTGATGCCACCAAACGTGTTTTGCTGGAGCTCGGTTTTCTAGTTTCATTCTTCGATTTCAGGGAAACGGTTCGAGTGTCGCGGTGCTGAGTCATGGGAACGTTGACACCCGTCAGACAGACGATACCAACAACATATACATCCACAGTCCATATATTATATATATATTTAGCAAGCGTCTTGATTTACACGTGGCTCAGAATATCCATCTAAGTTTAAAGTTTGCTTACATTTGTCATCAGGAGCCAACGCTGACATTTCAGTCCAAATAAAGATGCAAACTTCTGAGTGTTTGTAGTCTGGGTTTTTGTTCAACACTTCCTGCTTACATGTAAACAGGTGAGCACACTGAACAGGTTAAACATCAGCGTTAAATCAGAAAAGTAGAAGAGTCAAACAAACTTGCAAAACTAGATAGCAATGAGAAATAAAAAATGCACAGCAGACAAACGCTTCGGTCTTAAAGTGAACCCCGACTGTAAGGACTAACAGGCATGAATCTGCTTAAATGTTTGTCTCTAACTAGAATTTGTTGTTAAAGACATAACAAATTGGTTTTTCTTTTAAAAAAAATACAGTTTAAAACACAGTTTCTATCCTTCAGCCATTGTTTTACTGCAGCAATGCTAAGACCCAACTACTGCATCTAACCAACGAACCACGGCTCGTAGACCTAAACCGGCAAAGGAGTGATGATCAGCGGCATTCAGTGCTCCAAACTCCTCCCTTTTTTTGTATTATTACGGTGTACACCGACGAAATGGGTGAAAGGTGAAACCTGAGATATCAAAGTTGAAATTCTGAGACAAAATGTCAAGTTTTTGGGGAAAAAAAAGACAAAATCGTAACATAAAAAGTCAAAATTTTGAGTTAAAAGTCAAAAATTGGAGATAAAAAAAAGAAAGTCAAAATTATAAGATTAGTGGTCAATAATTTAGGATAAAAAAGTTTTTAATATGAGATAAATGTCAATAATTTAAGATGAAAAAGTTGAAATTCAGAGGCAAAATGCTGATTTTTTGGGGGAAAAAAAAGTCAAAATCATTGGAAAAGTCAGAATTATGAGATTAAGAGCCCAATTTGGGATACAAGTCAATAATTTGAGATAAAAAGTCAAAATGATGAGATCTAAGTCACTGCACTTTTCAGTCCAAAGGAAACAAGGAGACTGATGTTAGTCTGCACAGCTTCCCAAAAGACAAGAAAAGAAGGAAGTTGTGGGAAATCTCTTGTGGGCGTAAACAACTTCCCATGGAGCCGCGGCTATGTTCTGGCCACTTCTCCCCAGAAGCATTTGCTGCATTTAGCCGGCCCATGCTGATGAAAGAGCTGACAGGTGTGGGTCATTATAAACGGAGACTAAAGCCAAATGCTGTGCCGACTATTTTCCAACACAAACCCACAAAACTTCCTCTGGAAACCACTGAAGTCCGCTCCAGGACTTATATGATCCTGTATGAGATCCAGCCCGGTGCAACCATATGACGTCACTACCCAGACGTTATTGCGGCGTAAACAACAATGGCGGCCTACAGGTGAAAATATTTATTCAAATTTTATACAAACTAAGATATTTTGAGAGATTTTATTATGGTTCTTATGTAGCTGGTAAAAACACTGATCATTTAAGAAAATGACGTTCTGGTAGCCAGGGTTCCTTTTAACAGTGACATCATATATTTGTAATGTCAGTAACTTCAAGTAAAATACAGATTTCGCTAATCCAGCTTGTAACTTTTGAAAGCACCCGCCAGAGTGGAAGTTTTCTGAAATGCCGTTTCCACTGTTGCCGTGTTAACAGGAAGCCAGAGTTTTCAGTGGAAACCCTGTCATACTAAGCTTCAAACCTTCGTTGTGCCAAGTGTTATGGCTGCATGTTTTTTGTTCCCTCCTCCCCTCTGCTCATTTCCAGGTGAGGCTGCTGATTCTTGACGAGGCTCACCTGCCTTTAAAAGCTGAGAGCAGCAGAGGCTTTTGAGTTGAAGACTGCTACCTCTCAATTTGGGACTTTGTTTTGTCTTTTAGTTGTTGCACTATGTTCCTGGTGTTTTCTTAATAAATCCCTCTTGTATTGTTGAGGTGTGTTTAAGTATTTTTATGTGAATCTTTCGTGGATTGTTGTTAGCCCCATAGGGCCACTTTTAGTTGGGGCGTAACAAATGGGGGCTCGTCCGGGATTTGAACCCGGGACCTCTCGAAAACAACAACTACAGCGACCTACCAATTGCACTTTGTTTATGTATTCATGTATCATATATATTGTTATTATTACTGCCATAAGAATTATATAATTGATTATAATAATAATTAACCCTCTGATCATGAATTATGAAAGTCAGTGTCAGGATTTTTCCCTTGAGTGTTTTTATTTGTCTTTTTTGTTTGACTTCTTTTTTTTTGGTAATTTCATGAATGATATTTTTTTTAATGTTTTGAGAAACATTTTTACTCTCTTTCATCCATCTGAACACTGAATAATTTATAGTTATTACGCTATTTTACCCTCAAATGTTTGTCTATAACTGTTTTTAAAAATATATGTGTTTGGAAAAAGAATTGAAAACATTTTTCAGGCTGTAAGAAGAATAGAAATATATGAATTTCCACCACATGAACCATTGAATTTCGGAGGAAATAACTTTTAAATAGGTGTTTACAGTAGTGACCACTATGCACCACAGGGTTAAATTAGTAATAATAATGAACATGGTTTGTAAGTCTTATTATACATCTGCTATTTTGAAAATGGCAAATACAAAAGGAGATGACAGAATAGAAAAGAATCAACTACCAATGATTATGTTCACATAAATAATTACAATCAATGACAGCGTTAATGATTCTCACTGTGCATCATTTCCTGGAGTATCTGTTGTTTTGAATTGCAGAATGTAATGTTTGTGAAGCTGCAAGTTTAAAGTAAAAATACATTTTTTGTCTGGAGTAAACTCTTGCAGAGAAGCAGAGACTTTAAAGCTGCAGAAACTTCAGCCTGCTCCTTCAGCTGTGGGGTCAAAGGTCAAACTAATGCTGTAAATCCTGACAGTCTCTGAGGTCTGTTTCTTACCCAGAGGGATCTTCTCCACCAGGTACAGGTAACTGGCGAAGAACTCGCTGCGGAGCGTGTGGTGCAGGTGGAAGGACATGCTGTGGCGGCACATGGTGTCGTCCGTGTCCTTCCAGCGGTCTCTCAGCGCCAGGTGAGCCGCCTTGTACTCCACGTTTGCCGCCGCCTGGCCGCTCTCGTCCTCCGCTGTTATCTCCATGTTGGTGAATCTGAAGTGGAGAGTTTCGCTCTTTGGCTCCTGTATCTGGAGCTAAATCTGTCCAGCTGAGAGTCCGACACGTCGCTGTCAGACTTCAGCGATCACCTGCTGAGACTCTGCAGGGAGGAGGAGGAGGAGGAGGAGGAGTTTCAGGCTGTAAATTCCTGCTGAACATGAGAGTCCATACGTCCTTGCTGCTGAATTATGTCTCCTAAAATAGAAACGTCTTCTCCTGTTTGTATACACAGCTCTTTTTTTTGTTCAGGCTGAGCTGAGCTGCTGGATCTGGGCTAAAAGTCACTTTACAGCCTCTGACTGGAACAAACACCAGCTTTTCTTACATTAACGGAGCTGAAAGTTGTCAAAACGCAAACAATTGCCATCAAAATCCAGATAAATAAGTCTGAACTTAAGGCTGAGTGTTGTTGGTTTCATCTTTTCTTCTGTGTCTTTTTTCAGCAACAACCAGAAATAAAATATAAACCAAAGTGTTTACAAACTGTAGGGTTACTAAGTTGTATGAAAATGTTATTGTCTGTGTTAATTATCGTTGATAAAAACATTATAATAATTCCAGGAACTGATCGAGAAAAGATGTTTATTTATCGTCGGACGACCTCTGACTGAAAAGTTGCAGCAACCAATGAGAAGAGGTCAACAAATCAAGGTCGACCAAACGAAGACCAGGAACAAGACGCTTTCAGAGGAAGCAAACACAAGATGGAAACCTGATACAATCATGCCAAAGAAAAACACCTAAAACGATTACGCTCAAGATGCATCAGTCAAAGGTACACGCCCAAGACAAAGGTTCAAGGTACATAAGCCCAAGACGAACGTCCAAGACAACTGCACTCAAGATGATGCCCAAGACCAATGCTCTATTTAATCATGCCCAGTACAAGCAGCCAAGACATTCATGCCCAAGACAATTATGCCTGAGATAATCACATCCAAGACAAATGCCCAAGACAAATACCCGTGACAATTATGCCCAAGACAGTTATGTCCAAGACAAATGTCCAAGACAATCATACAAGAGACAATTATACCAAAGACAATTATGCCCCAAGCAATCACGTCCAAGACAAATGCCCATGATAATTATTCCCAAGACAAATGTCAAAGAAAATTATGCCTGAGATAATCATGCACAGGACAAATACCCATGTCAATTTTGCCCAAGACACACTCCAAATCGAACCCCCAAGACAATCATGCCCAAGACAATAATGCCCGATACAATCATGTCCAAGACATATGTCCAAGACAATCATACCCAGGATTAAACCCCGAGACAATTATTCCCAAGACAATCATGTCCAAGACAATCATGCCAAAGACAATTATGCCCAAGACAAATGCCCAAGACAATCATGTCCAAGACAATCATGCCAAAGACAATCATGCCAAGAGGAACGCCCAAGACAATCATACAAGAGACAATTATACCAAAGACAGTTATGCCCCAAGCAATCACGTCCAAGACAAATGGCAAAGAAAATTATGCCCAAGACAATCATGTCCAAAACAAATGCCCAAAACAATAATGCCCAAGACAATCATGTCCAAGACAATCATGCCCAAGACAATCATGTCCAAAACAAATGCCCAAAACAATAATGCCTGAGACAATTATGCCCCAGACAATCATGCCCAAGACAATCATGCCCAAGACAATCATGCCCAAGACAATCATGCCCAAGACAATCATGTCCAGAACAAATGCCCAAGACGATCATGCCAAAGACAATCATGCCCAAGACAATTATGCCCAAGACAATCATGCCCAAGACAATTATGCCCAAGACAATCATGCCAAAGACAATCATGCCCAAGACAATCATGCCAAAGACAATTATGCCCAAGACAATCATGTCCAAGACAAACGCCCAAGACAATAATGCCAAAGACAATTATGCCTACGACAATTATGCCTAAGACAATCATGTCCAAGACAATCATCTCCAAAACAAATGCCTAAGACAATTATGCCCAAGGCAAATTCCCAAAATGAATATGCCCAAGACAAATGCACCCAAGAAGCACTAGCCCAAGGCTTAGCTTAGGAAGCACATAAGATGAACACTGTAGACAAATACGCTTGAGATGATGCCCAAGACTCAT
The DNA here is from genome assembly GCA_008086565.1 of Thalassoma bifasciatum. NCBI lineage: Eukaryota > Metazoa > Chordata > Actinopteri > Labriformes > Labridae > Thalassoma > Thalassoma bifasciatum. Next base: position 84,420 of record RPOG01002520.1, read on the forward strand.
TAGCTCAAGTTACAAACACAAGATGATCTCAGAAACAATAGCACAAGAAAAATGCCCGAGACAATACTCCAGGCAAACTGGCCTGACACACAGGCCTAAGATGCAGGAACATGACCAGTGCAGGCCCAACATGTTTGCTGACTTAACGCTCAGGTTTTGTGAGACCTCGTCCGTTGGAATCGTTGCGCATAAGATTATATTTCTGCAGAAATCATGAAATCATGAAGAGCAGAAACTGAATTTTCAAGTGTTTCTTCTTCATGACTGAGTTTAGTTTGAGTCACTTTACCAAAGCTTGGTTCATCCTGCAGAGAAACTTTTCCTCTGTGCTCCACTTATGTCATCTCTGCACTTCTCTTACCGGCTATCACCGTCTCTGACTGACCTCTGTGACCTCTGTGACCTTTGACTTCAGGACGAGTTACAGACGTCTGTTAGAGGATCCTGTTCTCAAACCAACACATTAAAGAGTCGTTAAGAGAAGAACAGACTCTTTCTGCAGATTATTGTCCTTTAGACGCACAAACACACACGTGTGCGATGAGCAGCAGCTGTGGTCGTTCCCTCGTCTCTGAGGAAAACTGAATATTTTTAACCTCTAACGTGAATCAGATTCTGATGAGTCTGTCACGAGCCTCGGGATAAATTTAACGTGGTGACATCAGCCGTCACAGCGCTGGATTCCTGGAGCTGAGACGAGCGAATAGTTTCGACCCTGTTACAGTATTGATTACTCTGCTTTAACTGAGGACATTTTAACTCCTAAATATTTAATATCTGAGTCTTTAAAGTTCATATCACAGCCAAAATAATCTTTCTTTAATGATAAAATGTGATAAAGTTGTTTCAAGAGTTAGTGAGTGGCACTATTTTGAGAAAAACCTGGTGAAAATCTCTAAAAGTGAGTTTCAGGTTTTGTTTATGGGTCAATGACGTGACGTCCCCTTTTTTTGTGTCTGAGTGCAATATTTCCTTCCATCATGAATTGAGTATTTCATCACATGTATTTCTTTATTCTATGAAACCTGTGTTATTTGAACACATCTTTAAACTATTAAAATATAACATGTTTTTTTGTGTTTTGGTTCCTCAAACCCCCAAAATGTCAGGTGGTGCAACCGTCCTGACAAGTATCCACAGTAATTACACTCTAAAAATTGAATGTCAGTTATTGTAAATGGAAATTAAAAATACAGTGGCATTATTTTATNTTATCTTATTCACAAATAAAACAAATGAAACACACAAAATGAAAATGTATGAGTCACTACAGACACTTGAGAGATACTTGCCAATAATTTCACACAGAAAAAATAACAGGAACATATAAATATATTTTCATATATTTGGTTGCACCACCTGACATTTTTGGGTGCTCAAATTAAAAATACTAAAAAATAATGAACCTAAAAACTTTGAAATGTTGGTCAACTACTGAAATCTGTTAGAAAACATAATTCTTCTCTCAGAAATATGTTTTTATCCATTTTCAAAGAACTTCTAGAGGGTTTAGATTTTAAAAAGATGCATGTTCCTTTAAGCCATTTTCAGGCTTGGTCTCATTTCTCTTCAAGTTCAAAGTTATCTAATCCTGACTCTGAGTCCATCAATCATCTCTGCAGAAACTTTCACCTTTGACAGAGGAAGCATCGAGTTTCTGTCTTATACTGATTAACAGGAGGTTTCAAATTCCTGGTGTCAAATTATGTTGAATTGCAGAAATATTTTCACCAAAATGAGCCCAAGTGTTTTGCAGATATGTTTTTTTTTACTTATATAACTGCTGCATTTATTTATGTTGTACATTAATTTGTATGTAATCTTAGTTGTTGTTGGAGAAGCAGATTTTGCAAATATGCACCAATGTGTCTCTGAAGGTTCAATATCAATCAATAAATCAATTAATTTTTATTTATACGATTAAAATGCAGCTTAAAATGCTTCACAGTGATTAAACGAAAAATTCATAAATCAAAACAAAACAGAAAAAGCGCAAAAAAACAGAGGAAAAAGATTTTAGTAGTAGAGACCAATGCACACCACTAAAATATAGATTAAAAGTTAAAAAATATACTAAAAAGCAAAGATGTTAAATATTAATAAGATTGTAAATATGTGAGATAAACAAAGAGCAATAAAAAGGACACAATAAATTATCAAAAAGGGTAAGAATGAGAGAGAACAGTCGAAAGACAATAAAATAATGACTGAAACAAGACAATAAAAGACAATAAAAGAAAAAACTGAATAAAATTATTAGAAATATACATAAAAGCCTGACCGAACAGAAAGATCTTTAAATTACCTGTAGAATTGTCAATGTTTGTAGCTCCTCTTTATTCCTCTGGCAGGAAAAAAAAGCTTGAAAAAAAGATGCAGTTTTATTTTGAAACTATGATGTGATACAGATTTGCAGAACAGCCTAATTTATGCATTTAATGTCATTATGATACAATAAATTTCCATTGATTATGTGCAAACATAAGATGTACTCTGTATCTCGAAATGTGGATCAAGAAATTTCAGTTTGCATACTTATATATAAATATATATAGATATATATTAGTATTCAAATTGAATAAAATATATATATATATATATATTTTTAAACTCTGCTCTTGAACCTGTTATTCTAGTTCCATTTCAGCCGTTGTTGGTAGGTTTAACATTTACACTTAATAATAGGCACTTAATAAACAATACACTTATTTGGAAAAAAAAAAAAGGTAAATAAAAATAGAAACAATTTTGTAGCAAATCATGGCCTTTAAGGGCTTCTGTAGTTATTAATTTACATTTACTGTTACATTTACACACATTTTAATGATAGGTTTTATTCAAAAGTGCCTTTCTCAACACACAAGGACACTTTGAAGCAAGAATAAAAGCAGAAGAGCACAACAACAAATGTTTAAAACAACAAACAAAGTTACAAAGATTAGAAAAAGAAAAAAAAAAGGGAGTGGGTTCAGACAGAAAATGCAGTCAGATCCCATTAACACTTCTTTCTTTCTTTGTTTTGTTTTTTTTCTTGCTTTCCACGAGCACTTTTAAAATGCATTTGTTTTGTTTTCCATGACTGTTGACTTTGGACTTTAAAACTGTCTCTTTGCAATTTTGTGTGCTCTTCTATTGTTTTTTTTACCTGCATTATTAACATTATTATTATTATCTAAAGACTTTTTTCATTTTTAATTCGAACTAAGTCTGAGTATTTGATGAATAAACAGCCTGTATGTCATGAAGCAGTACTTGTTGTATCCTCCTGACCTGTAGGGGGCAGCACCGCCGCTTCCTCCGTGTTTAATGTCCGTTGCTGAGTCGCCTCCTGGCAACAACCAATCAATAACATCCGCCCTGTTCGTGACGTCATCCTCAGCATCTTCTCCTCCATCAGCTGCTCGAATAGAAAAAACAAAAACCCAAATATTTGATGTTTTATTCTAATTTCTGATCTGAAAATGGAGAATCATCAACCAGGAGACGCTCGGTACCTGAAAAGGTAAAAATAACCGAAATTTATTTTATTTATTTCATACATTTATTTAACCACAGGACATTTCATTCGATAACAGCTGTAAAAACCGTTTAATTATCACAATTATATCCATTTTTATGAAGATTATTCTGTATATTAAAGGCCTTAAATGTCTGTAAACTGTTTTTATTTCTTCAGTTTAATCCGTTTATAACCGTTAGAATAAAAAAAAACAGCCCCGTTAAAAACAGTCAGCCATTTTAATCCAAAAATAAACGCTCAAAACTCAATTAATACCTCAGAAAAGCAAAATAAAATTATAATTTCATGTAATAGTGACTTTAATAATCATAGACGTCATGTAATTGGTTGAATTTGGTTGAATCTTTTGCAAGAAAGTGGCTTTATTGAACATTTTGAGCTGTTATTTCTTAATTAACTTAATTTTTGTGGTAAATTTATTCTGAAAATTCCTGAAATGTTGCTGTAAACTTAATTTTATCTGGAAATAATTACTCACCTGTTTGGAAAATAATCATATAGCATCTGTAAATTGTAATATTTTGATGAAATAATCACTGTTATGTTCCTCAACAAGAAGGTTTCTGGTTCAATTCCTGGGTCCCCAGTCTAATCTACACTGTAAAAATTATTATGTTTGTTGAACTTAAAATATTAGGTTCAATCATTACTGTTATTAATATATATCTATTGTTATTTCTATTATTCTTGCTGTTATTGTTATTATAATTATTGATTATCATTATTATTACTACTATTACTGCTTTTGTTTTGTTTTATTTGGTACTTTGACTATTATTTATTTATGTAATAATGCCTATTTTTACAAGATGTATCTGTATTTTTACCAATAAAATTAAATTAAAAAAGAGTTTGGGGGAAAAAAAAAAAGATATTGAGTTCACTTGCTGCCTTAAAACACGAGCCAGCTTTGAGAAAATCTTGATTTAATTCCAGGAAGGATTAGTTATACAAGTTGCTTAATTTAATGATAATTCATTGTGTGAATTTGATCCTTTGAGTTGAAATAACTCACTATCTTAAGTAACTCATTGAGAAAAACTTACCTTCTTTTGTGAAAAAACCTAAATTTATATGTTATTCTAATTATTAACTATACATTTGTTTTGTATAAACTTGATCCGCTATGTTGTGACTTCTAAAGTAACGTTACTTATTTGATAAAATTTGCTTTGTCATATTGAAGGAATAAACAATTACACGTTCTTCAAACACACATTTTTAGGTTAAACAAACTTTATTTATGCCAAACAGTTTTTCAAGCATAGACAGCCAGTCTATCTTTTGAAGAGTGTAGACAGCCAGTCTATGTTTTGGAGCGTAGACTGTTAGTCGATGCTTTGTTGTGTAGATGGCTGGTCTATGTTTCGAAGAGTAAACAGCCAGTCTATGTTTCGAAGAGTAAACAGCCAGTCTATGTTTTGAAGAGTAAACAGCCAGTCTATGTTTTGAAGAGTAAACAGCCAGTCTATGTTTTGAAGGGTAGACAGCCAGTTTATGTTTTGGAGTGTAGACAGCCAGTTTATGTTTTGGAGTGTAGACAGCCAGTCTATGTTTTGAAGTTTAGACAGCCAGTCTATGTTTTGGAGTGTAGACTGTTAGTCTATGTTTTGGAGAGTAGACAGCCAGTCTATGTTTTGGAGAGTAAACAGCCAGTCTATGTTTTGGAGTGTAGATGGCTGGTCTATGTTTTGGAGTGTAGATGGCCAGTCTGTGTTTTGGAGTGTAGATGGCTGTTAGTCTATGTTTTGGAGAGTAGACAGCCAGTCTATGTTTTGGAGTGTAGACAGCCAGTCTATGTTTTGGAGTATAGACTGTTAGTCTAGGTTTTGGAGTGTAGACTGTTAGTCTATGTTTTGGAGAGTAGACAGCCAGTCTATGTTTTGGAGAGTAAACAGCCAGTCTATGTTTTGGAGTGTAGATGGCTGGTCTATGTTTTGGAGTGTAGATGGCCAGTCTGTGTTTTGGAGTGTAGATGGCTGTTAGTCTATGTTTTGGAGAGTAGACAGCCAGTTTATGTTTTGGAGTGTAGACAGCCAGTTTATGTTTTGGAGTGTAGACAGCCAGTCTATGTTTTGAAGTTTAGACAGCCAGTCTATGTTTTGGAGTGTAGACTGTTAGTCTATGTTTTGGAGAGTAGACAGCCAGTCTATGTTTTGGAGAGTAAACAGCCAGTCTATGTTTTGGAGTGTAGATGGCTGGTCTATGTTTTGGAGTGTAGATGGCCAGTCTGTGTTTTGGAGTGTAGATGGCTGTTAGTCTATGTTTTGGAGAGTAGACAGCCAGTCTATGTTTTGGAGTGTAGACAGCCAGTCTATGTTTTGGAGTATAGACTGTTAGTCTAGGTTTTGGAGTGTAGACTGTTAGTCTATGTTTTGGAGAGTAGACAGCCAGTCTATGTTTTGGAGTGTAGATGGCTGGTCTATGTTTTGGAGTGTAGACAGCCAGTTTATGTTTTGGAGAGTAGACTGTTAGTCTATGTTTTGAAGAGTAAACAGCCAGTCTATGTTTTGGAGCATAGACTGTTAGTCTAAGCTTTGGAGTGTAGACAGCCAGTTTATGTTTTGGAGTGTAGACTGTAAGTCTATGTTTTGGAGAGTAGACAGCCAGTCTATGTTTTGGAGAGTAGACAGCCAGTCTATGTTTTG